>JBCNJP010009625.1:0-10756 GCA_039602395.1 Deinandra increscens subsp. villosa
TCTTCATCGACGATGTTACAACAATGTAATTTTCTACACATCTTCAGTTTTTGTAATAACAGAACAATCTGTTACAAAATTACAATACTGTAACATTTTCTATACATATATTTGCTGGTCTGCTTTTTCAGATATGTAATACCAATATGTTACAACAATGTAATTTTCTACACATCTTCAGTTTTGTATACAGAACAATCTGTCAAAAACATTACAATACTGTAACGATTTTCTATACATATATTTGTTGGCCTGCTTTTTCAGATATGTAATACCAACATGTTACAATGATGTAATTTTCTACACATCTTCAGTTTCGTATACAGAACAATCTGTCAAAAACATTACAATACCGTAACGATTTTCTATACATATATTTACTGGTCTCCTTTTTCAGATATGTAGTACCAACAAATTACACTGTTGTAAACATACCAATATCTAAAATAAATTACAGTGTTGTAACATATGAATATCTAAAATAAGAAGTCCTTCAACTTTAAAATAAATTACAGTGTTGTAACATACGAAAATCTAAAATAAATTACAGTGTAAACGATAAGAAATAAGCAAAGGGAGAAGCTACATATCCTTTGAGCCTCTGGTCATCCTCGCCACCACATATGAGAAATCATCGGAGATGGAAATCGATGTAAATGATATGATTTGGGGTACATTCGAAGTTGCAGATATTCGTTGCAGGCAAACGGCGGACCTTTGGAGCTCGTGAGCGGATCTACAATCAATGTACGAATTGTCGGTGGTAGGCGATGGATCTGTGGATTTGTAGCTTCTTTCTTTGTGGCGGAGATGAATCGGAACTCGTGTCATATGCAGTAATCAGAATCGTGCTCGGAACTCGCTTCTTTATTTGTGGCGGTGATGAATCAGGATCGGTGTTGTGGTGGATGGCGATGAATTAGGGTTTGCAATGGAGAATGGTGGTGATATGAATTAGACGTGGGGATAGGGATATATAAGTGATATTATTTGCAGAATAATATGAATTAAGTTAGTCAAAGATTTACAAAAATAGATGTGTTAATTTTACCCTAATACCCTTTTAATAAAAGAAATAATTTAAAATAAGAGAAATTATTTGATTGGCTAAAAATGGTTTTCTGGTTTTCTAATACTTAATTGGTTTTCCAATGATCCTTTTCCTATATATATATATATATATATATATATATATATATATATATATGGGGGAGGGATATAATGAAAACCTCTCCGAGTTTGGAAAACCGTGAAAACCAAGCTAAAAAATTCGATTTTTGTTCCGATTTTTTTTATGGTGATTCTCTAAGTTAAAAAGACCCCCTTTATGCAAAAAAATAAAAAAAAAGCCTAGTAAAATTTTTTTAAAAAAATATTTTATAACCGAGGTTACATATGTAACTGTTACATATGTAACCTCGGTTATAAAATATTTTTTTAATAAAATTTGACTAGGCGTTTTTTTTATTTTTTTGCATAAAGGGGTTTTTTTTTAACTTAGAGAATCACCATAAAAAAAGTCGGAACAAAAATCGAATTTTTTAGCTTGGTTTTCACGGTTTTTCCAAACTCGGAGAGGTTTTCGATTTTATCCTTCCTCTATATATATATATATATATATAGGGTTTCATGGGGGGGGGGGGATTTCCTTATATATAACTTGTGGCTCAGAATGGTTTCTTAAATGATCCTCTCTCTCTCTCTCTCTCTATATATATATATATATATATTATGTGTGTGTAGATAATTGTGATGTTTGAATTACTTAAATGGTTTAAATAAGTCAATTATCTACGAGAATATTTATCAGATAAATATGAGGGTTTATTTAAAGAACTTATTTATTAACTTGGTTTAAATCTTTAAATAGAAGGTAAAACCTCAAAACCTAGTTGCTGCAAAATCACAACACAAGAGACGAGAGAGAGAGAGAGAGAGAGAGAGAGAGAGAGAGAGAGAGAGAGAGAGAGAGAGAGAGAGAGAGAGAGAGACCGAAATTCGCCTCCCCCCCTCGCCGCCGTCAACCACCGCCATGCAAAAATATTTACCTTAATTGGCAACCACATTCCTAGTAAAGCTTTGTCCTTCATCCACTTGTTGGTTTAGCAACTTCCTAATCGACTTGGTGGTGAATAAACGAAACGTATTGGCCTTCCAACTCCATTTATCCTCTCCTCCTTCGAATATCATCCCTTCAAGGAACATTGCTCCATCCTAATGATTTCATCTGGAAGTATAGGTTTCCTACACCAGTTCTAGCATAAGTCCAACCCAATATATTTAATACTAACCTATCTGACACCTTAACTAGTTTGTGAATTTCTAAAGCAAACAACATAGGAAACATGGTCTTCAGCGATTGATTATAGATTCAAGTATCAACCCAATATATAATTCCACCCCTGATCTAGCATAGCCCTTCATTAGTTGATTAGCTTGGATTCCTTAAGTATTTAACACCTTAACTGTCTTGTAAATATTATTCCAAACCCCCGACATAGTGGGCTTTAAGGGAATACCTATTAGTAGCCTTATGTCCGAGTGATAGGAGCCCATGACCGTGCGCCATAAACTCTTTGATCTGATTCTATACCCTAATCACCATTTTTCCAGAAGGATGGAATTCGAATCCTTAAGTTGACCCAACCCTAGCCCACCGTTTTTCTACGTAGCACCATTTTGTCACAAGCAACCCAACTGATCTTTTTGTTTTTATTGATACCCCTCCCACCCCCAAGAGAACCGCCTCCGAATGCCTTCCAAATGATTAATAACTTTTTTAGGAGCTACGTATAACGAATAAAGGTACATAGGTTGGCCATCTAATACTGATTTAATGTGAGTAGAGTAAGCCTACCCCCAATGTATAATGTAGATGCTTTCCATCTATACATCAAGATTAAAAAAAATCTCAATTATCGATACCCTATTCTTCACACGGTTGATATTTGCTCGAACCTTGAGCCCAAGATACGTGAATAGGAGACAATAACTCTTTCAACTTATCTTCCTTGCTTAATCTTACACATCAATATGGTCTACTCCCACTCCATAAACACTAGATTTAAGGTAGTTTAACTTCAGCCCTGAAAAGGTAAAAACAACTGTAAGGCCCCAAACCCCTCTAGTTGAATTACAAGTCATATAAAATCAGAGTTTGAAAATTTCATCATTTACTTAAGACTTCCATCCATCATCATGCCACATTTACAAAATTCAGCGTTCAGCAACATCATCTTAATATTAGTTTACTTACAAAATATTCATTACTGCTAAACATAAACTAATAGGTCCTACATTTGTGATGTTCGGTTCCAAAATTCCTCGATTCGATCCTGACCCGCCAACTATTGATCACCTGCCAAAAACACTAGTAACACATTAGTATTAATGGCATACAACAGCAAACAACACAGCCCAACACTTAAACACAAGAAACAAAACAAAATTTCCCGGCCAGCAGCTCCAAGCGTATCGCTTGGAGCTCCTGAAGTTCCAGGCGATACGCCTGGAGCCTGATTTCCAGGGCTCCAGGCCAGTTTTCCCATACTTAGCCAAATTTTCAGCAATTCCACCCTTTTGCAATTTCACCTATCATAACTTCATTTTTAACACTAGAAACTCGTTATAACCTATCATCTATGGTTATAATACATTTTCGTAAAAATCCCAAGTTTACAACGTAATAAACTTTCATTAGCACCCGGGTCGACCCGTCGACCCGTTAAGGCATTTTTCCCATTCCAGCCCCTAAGGCACATCTCCACCTGCAATTTCTCATCATGTTCATATCTTGACACACACATATGTTGTGCCAAACCGCTTAATCTTTCTTGTTGCGACAAATGGAGAATTGTAATCTCACAATTACTCACATCGTCACTACATCACTGCTTAACCCAAACGGGTCATACATCACTGTTTTCCAACTTGGTTATTTGCATACCAAGTCCCTTATTTCAGCAACAGCAGTTCTCTAGGTACTTGGTGTTCACTAGATACTAGGTCAATAGCCATTGTCATCTAGTGAACACTCCACAATTCAAGGCATATAAGTACATATACATAACTAACCGCTACGTGTTACCTTTAAGCTTTATTCTTGCCTTCACGTTGGTGACTTGTAGTTCCACTAGCTTCACCTATATCCATTACATTGTTTAGATTACCATTGCATATTCATGGATCACACAATTACCATACAATCACCTAAACAACTCATGAAATCAGCATACACACAAATTCATTCTCATTTAAGCATTTCATCAAACTCCTTATGTGCATAATTGGTGTTCTAAATGTTTAGAAGCTTATATGTTGCCATTCCACCCATAGGTTACTACATATCATAAAATTCAGCTTTTACACCAAATCTAATACTTCCAACAAGTCTATTAACATACATGGACCACGATTAACCAACCCAAACCTCCCATTCACCATGGGTTTCGAATTCTATAAGGTGGGGCTTCACCCAACCAAATTTCTACTAAACATGCATAAAATCAATCATGCAAGATGGAATTAAGCATCAACTTAACTCACAAACACATTTACCACAGATTTCATGCAACAATTTGACCTTAGATTCAAATCCATAAAATCACCTACATCTAGAATCCACTTACTTGGTCAAGAACTCAAGAAATAAGATGGAATTGAGGTATAGGGGACCTCCTAAACCCGAATTCAGCTTCCTCCTTCCTAGTTAGCCCCTCCTTCACCTTCAATTTGGAGATTCTTCAAGAACTAGGGCTTTCCCCCTCCCTCACTCTCTCTGTCGCGACTTCTAAGTCTGGGGGAATCCCAGACTTGTTTTTCTCCTATTAAATTTTCAGTTATGGTCCCTCTAATATCATGTTTTATAAATTTAGCCAAAACCCTCATTTACACAATTAATCCTCTAATTTTCTCTATTCTTCTCATCTATTAATAAAGTTAACTTTTTAACTAGAAAACCCCGTTAACTAACCCGGAACCATCTTACTCCGCTTATTTCACCAAACTCAATTAAAAACGCAAATTAAATAATATGAGTTCAAGTTATTTCGAAACCGGGATGTTACAACAACGCATTAATCTAGTCAAATAATGTTTACTTCCGACCACTCCCCAAGACAAGAGGGTCATCCCCATAAAACAAATGAGATAAAACCGGCCCCTGATTAGGATTCCAGATGCTCCTTATAATTCTTTAGACATCTCCTTACAATGAAACACTATCCTAATGATAAATATAAAGGGAGACAATGGATCTTATTAGTTTAAACCTCGACAATAATTAAGTTTGAAGTTATCTAGGAATCTCATTTGTTCTTACACATTGTTAATAAATTTCAATTGATACAATTGTATGCCTTCTCACATCAGATCTTAAAGATGAACGTTTTAAGAGGAGATTTTGAAAGCCAAGCAATTGTTTCATTTAGGACCAAAGAACCATCCAAGATGCCCCTGTTCGAGATAAAAGCAGACTATACCTCTGATAGTCAACCCGATCACCAACTTCGATCGATTAGTCAAAGCCTTGGAATTTATCTTCGAGATGCACCCCATAAGGCTAATTGGCCTATAATCATTAAAAAATAACATGCCCACCATCTTTGGTATCAAAGAAATAAATGACGAGCCATATTTCCTACTAATGATCTTGGTTTCATAGAAATCACTTAAGAACCTAAGGAAGTTCAATTTCAGGTGCACTAAGAAATGCTTAATAAAGGCGAAAATAAAACCATTAGGGCATGGCACTTTATCACACCCCAACTTCCCCCACACAATGTTCTCGACTTTTGATATCGTAAAGGGACAACGAGGGCTACCCCTTTCGGATCGGCCAACTACTTGATGAACGGGCATATAAAGGACAATCTAACCAGCATTAGTTCTTTGAATCTCGCTGCAAAGAAATCACTCACTTCTTGCTTGTTGGTCTTATGATGAAGGATGTGACGTGGCGATAAAAATCCCCACACAATTTAAAACAGTATGACTACATTAGGAGGGAGCGGTATTGTCGCTGACCCGAGATAACCACACCATCACTCTCACACACTACTATGCAACATAAGATATGATTTAAGTCTTCTGTAAGACAACTAGTAGTAAAAACTCATCATTTAAAATATCAATAACATGAAACTAGTCAAACTTTTGTTGAGCAAAATTACAACATTTTAAAGTAAATCAATGTTTTTAGATCATTTTATTAGGTCGTCCACAATTTCTTTTCGTTATTTCCTCAAAGAATTAAGGAACGGATGAAGCAATGAAGCATGCATATAGGCCCGACTCATAGTATTGGACCCGGCCGAATCATTAAGATATTATGTTTGGTAGTTGCTTACTACTTGGGCTTGGGCTAACTTAAAACTAGGACACAGAACCCAAATTTTGTGAAAATAATCTGCTTTCAAAAGGTCTGGATCAAGTCAAACCCGGATCGACCCAATCTAGTTCAAAGTAGAATACGAGGGAAAAAACCCGGATGGGTTGAAGCCGGTTTTAAGAAGAGGTTCATATACAAACTGATTTCAAACTGACAGATTTGTATGTCAGATTTCAGATCTGGTTTCAAATCGTGATCGTGTTCAGACATGCAACTCTGCTCACAAAATAATCATAGTTTTTGTTTTTGATAGGATCGGTTTTGCTATTTAAAAATAGGTTGCGACACAACTTGTTACCCATTTACCTGCCATTTTATTATAATTTAAGTAATATAAAGTACATGCTATTACCTTTAAAAAAAATAAAAATCGAAGCACCTCCGAAAGTTTGTGACTTGGTACTTTCGCCATCGTATTTGACTATTTGACTATTTCTATTTCCATGAAACACACTTTTTCCGAACTTCACTTAAAAAATTAAAACCCAAAAGAGAAAATAAGGGTTATATTCATAATTTATTTTTCACATTTTAAGTGAACTATATTTTATAAAAAGTGAATACATATATAGGGTTAGATTCAAATGAGAACTTTTTCTTTTGAGAACTTTTGAGAACCATTCTAAGCCACTAATTTTCAAGGGGAAGCATTCAAATTCATGGGGGGATTTCCTTATATATAACTTGTGACTCAGAATGATTTTTAAAAGTTCTTTTTTTTTTGAACGGCAAAATTTATAAATAAAAAGAAACAAAGGCCAAAAGGCCAAATACAACAAAAAACAAAAGAGCTTACATTTTCAGGAGAGGGTTAACTAACCACTCTGTCCAAGTAAGACGACATTTTCTATTCCTATTAGAGAACCAAAAGAAAGAGAATAAAACAATATTATCAAAAATATCGACGATCCTGACTCTTGTCGGATTGAAAATTTTGTCGTTCCTCAATCGCCAAATAAACCACCACGACGAAAAGCAGATGACTTCAATAACCTCCTTCTTTTTACGAGAAATAGAAGCTGCATCAATAAGATCCATTAAACCGCTTGGATGCAAAGGAGCAATGCAGCCAACATTTAACCACTTACCAATGCGATGCCAGATCTTGTCAGCAAACTCACATGAACCAAAAACATAAGCACACGATTCCACCGAAACCCCGCATATCGCACACAATATATTAGGAATTTCCAAACCTCTTCTACTTAAATTCATCCGAGTAGGCAACCGATCAATCAAAATTCTCCAAGACAAAATATTTATCTTTTTCGGGACGAATTTGTTCCATCTAGTTGCAACATCACACGCAGGGAGCAAGACCCGATCAATACTCTTCCTGATAGACTTCACTTGGAATTCAGTATCACCATCTAACGCCCAATCCCAACAATCTTCGTTGGAATTTAATGTCACCGAGGAGACCAAAGCCATAAGATCCATAAGGTCCGCATGCTCGCGACCTCCCCTAATCGGCCGAGACCAATTCCAAGAGTTATCCACCAATTTATCCCGAACGCAACACTCTTTTTCCACATCCAGCCGAAAAAGTCTATTGAAACGATCACAAAGGGAAGCCTCTCCAACCCAAACGTCTTTCCAAAACGAAGTACGCATTCCGTTACCAATATTTTTTCGGATAGAGGAGAGAGGAACAATATCTTTCTCATGGAGAAGAGAAACCGTCTTACGAATTCCGTTCCAAATCCCACCTCGATTGGTCAAGCAATTATCAAACAAGCACTCTCCATGAATATTATTCACAACCTTAACCCAAATAGCATTGTTGTTTTTAATAAACCGCCATCGCCATTTATACAATAAAGCCCAATTCATGGCTTTAAGACTCCCCAATCCTAAACCACCAACCTCCTTTTCAGCAAGAACGCGTTTCCAGTCGACCCACGCCATTTTCCCAACATTTTCATCACCTCCCCAAAAAAAATTCGCCCGAAGGGATTCAAGAGTCTTTAAAATTTTCTCAGGCACACGAAACAAAGAAAACAAATAAGTTCCCATGACCCCAATACCAATGTAATAAGAGTAGCCCGACCTCCGATAGAAAGCAATTTACAATTCCACGAAGAAAGTCTTTTTTTGAATCTATCTATGAGGAGCTCCCATCCAGCACACCTATTCATTTTAGCGCCAATAGGAATCCCAAGATACTTAAAAGGAAAACCTTCATCTTTACATCCCATAATTCTCGCCATGTCTTTAATCTTAGATTGCCCAACGCCTATCCCAAGAATCGACGATTTTTGGAGGTTAATTTTAAGACCCGAAGCCAAATAAAAGCAATGGAATGCATTTATCAAATTAATCAGATTCGATTTACTCCAATCACCAACAACAATAACATCGTCAGCATAAAAAAGGTGCGAAATAATCATATCATTAATCTTAGCTCCATGAAACAAACCTGCTGAAATCACCTAAGAAATTGCCACATGAAGACCCTCCATTGCGATAATAAATAAAAAAGGAGCCATCGGATCTCCTTGTCTAAGCCCACGTTCCAGAACAAATTCCTTAGTAGGACTCCCATTAACTAGAACCGAAGCCCTAGCTGAGGATAAGCAAGCACGAATCAAACTAACCCACTTCGAACCAAATCCCATAAACACCATAATATCAAAAAGGTAATCCCACGATAAAGAATCATAAGCTTTGGCAAAGTCAATTTTAAACAACATCAGCTTTTTTATTTTCCTCTCGTACCAATCGATCATTTCATTGACAATAAGCGGGCCATCCAAAATTTGCCGACCTTTGATAAAAGCCGATTGTTCTGGACTAACAATCTCATCAATAATTGAGGCCAACCTGCAAGCCAAAATCTTAGATATGATTTTATATTGAATACCAATTAAGCTTATAGGTCGAAAATCATTAAACATAACTGGATCCTGACACTTTGGGATAAGAGTGAAAAAAGAAGAATTGCACCCGACAGGAAATGAAGCTATTGAGAAGAATTCGATCACAAAACCAATGATATCATTCTTCAAAAGCTCCCGTTTCGATTTTAGGAAACCAAACGTGAAACCGTCCGGACCAGGGGATTTGGAGCTACCACACGACCACACCGCATCTTTAATTTCAGAAGAAGAAGGGATCGACTCCAACATCCTCACATTCGCTTCCGAGATCGTACGAAATTTGTCACGCATGTTATTCATTTTGATTCCTTTAAATCCAATGAACTTAGACTTAAAAAAATCAAAAAAACCAGCTTTAATCGCATTGGGATCCTCAACCCACACCCCATCAATTTTGACACCCTTAACTGAAGAATGCCGCCTCTTTTTGTTAACCATCCCATGAAAATATTTTGAATTCTCATCGCCTTCAACTCCCCACTTAATCTTCGATTTTTGGGCCAAATCCAAACCATTAAGACGATCCAAATCCTCAATCTCCTTAGATAAACATCGACGCCTATTACCCAAAGTCTCATCCAGACCAGAAGCATGCTCAATTTCACGATCAACTTCTTCCAGCTCATTTCGAAGTTTCCGAATCGCTTGATCACGAGAAGGCCTATTACGAAGCCACATTTTTATTTTTCCTTTGAGATCTTTTAACTTATTCTTAAAGTCGATCATTTTGCAATCCGACGCACCGTAATCACCCACACCCCAAGATGATATGACAAAACGATTAAAATCTTCCTCCGCGAGCCAAGAGTTATAAAATTTGAATGGCGAAGGACCAAAATCCACCGTTTTAGTACGAAGCAAAATAGGCCGATGATCGAAAAAAGATTTTTCCAAAGCGATTGATTCAATAGAAGGATACACCGTTAACCAATGGTCTGAAATCAAGAATCTATCCAACTTACTGAATTTAGCATTATGAACATCCACCCGAGTAAACTTATAACCTCCCAATGGAACATCCCATAACGAAGAGGCATCAATGAACTCATTAAAATTATAAGCGTTTACAGACAAAAACGCACATCCCTTTCTTTCGTCACTAGACCGGACCGAGTTAAAGTCACCAAAAACCATATACTTCCCCACATGATCTTCCATGAAACCAAGAATAGTATTCCAAACTTCAACTTTACGAGACTCAGATTGAGGAGCATAAACGTTAACCAGAAAACAAAACTGTTTAGATTCAATCCATTCACCACCAATAATGAGAACGTTATCCAACTTAAACACCTCCTTTTTATTAAAATAACCCGGATCCCAAATAGAAGGGAGACCACCCGAATGCCCGTTAGATAGAATATACTCAAAATCGAATTTATTATTACCCCAACATGCACGAATATTGATAATGTTAAGAGACGACATGAAAGTCTCCTGAAGACCCATGAATCTAACCGAATGAAAAGATGCTAGATTCGCCAACTTT
>JBCNJP010009626.1:0-28057 GCA_039602395.1 Deinandra increscens subsp. villosa
ATGTGGCAGCCCAGATTCGAACTAGAGACCTCCAGGTCAATGCCCAGCGCCTTAACCACTATGGCAGCGGAGCTATTGTGATCCAGATCAGTTTTCGCTGCTTATATTGTGTCCTAATCTGATCTGATCGCGAACAGCTTAATTTTGGGGGTATTTTTGGCCTAAAATCCTCATTTCTAACTCGTTTTTGGTCTAGTTTTTTTCTATATTTCGTTCATAATGTCCCCTAACTTATTCTCCAAGCCAATTCCATGATTAAATTGATTTCCATAATCAATTTTAATCATTTCCCTTCTTAATTTTCTAGACTTTTTCTCCAAGACTTACCAAAAATCACTATTATGTTCAATTAAACCCTAAACGACCCTCTACCCTATAAATACCAGTTGATATTGCTCCTATGAACATCCCTCAAGCTTCTTGAAGCCTCAATTTCGTGCCTTGTCCAACCGTTTGCGTTTTCAAAAGTCAAAGTCCAGCAGTTTGACTTTTCAATTTGACCAGCTTCCATCGACTTTCACGAGTAAGTTTCTTCATCAAAGTTTCTTGTTTTTGTGTGCTTTACAATACCTCATTGTTGGATTTGACCAAATGTTCTCTGTATCAAAAGTCAAACCTTAAACGCACACTTTAATTGGGGAAAAACTACCAAAATTCACAATTACCATTTACCAAGGGTTGTAATCTGTCCTAAATAATATTTTAAGTATATTATGATGTATCCAAACCATCAAAACTGAATTTTTATCAAAAACCTAAGAGTTATGCGTTTTGACCCGTTAAAGTAAGTGTTTTATCACATAGTTTTCCAATCTAACAATTTTGTAGCAAATGAAACTTACTAACCCACTTCTTGGGTGTTAATAAACATATGTTAAGGTTTTCATAAGTCTAAATATGACCGTCGCAAAATGTTACAACCTTTAGGCCATTTATGTAATTATTGAAACTTAAGGGGTAAAAGTGTAATTTTACTAAAGATATGAAATTTTCAGAATTGTTATAATTTTTAGTAATTATATAATAAAACCTAAATTCTGGAAATTATATTTTTAAGACTTTGTTGAATTGACATAATTAACCCCTAAGTTTGTGAAATTACAATTTTAACCATAAACTTTACATAATTATCAAAAGTGGCATTCATGATCATAAAAGGGTCTTTTAGTAACAACAACTATTAAATAAAATATTTTTAACATAAATAATAAATACATTCCCCAATTAACCATTTAAATCATTGTTTAATCGTAGTTGTCTTTATACTTGTTCGATCCTTCCAATCACTAGGTCATCGTCACGGTTAGTTATTCTCGTTCGTTGCTCGTTCTTTGTCACCTGCTTAGCTTATCAGGTGAGTATTCATAGCCCCATTTTTGTTTTATATTTTGGGGTGTAACATGTACACTTATCGAACTTTCATACTATATGTTTTTCATTCAACTCAAATGCGATTCTTGTTCGTTATTGTGTGTTTTGCTTGTATGTGAACGGGATGTCATATTGCATGTAGTTCGTTCATTATGTTTTATGATCATTCGCGTAACATTAATTGTAAAAAGCCTGGGTTCCAATAATAGATCTATTGGGGTGACGTCCCACTTGACTTGACCGGTTTCGGCGTCGAGTGATTGGTGACCTAAGTGTCAGGATTGGTTTATGCACTCCATTTGTACTTGCTTTATTTCATTACATGTTCTTTCATACTTATGCATTTCCACATAACGTTAGATCGCATGTTTTACTTATATTCTATGCCAAACCTATGTTTACTCACCAACTCTAGTAGTTGACTTTATATGTTGTACATGTTGCAGGAAATGACTGAAGTTGCAGTGATGACACTTAGGGCTTGCTTATGGACCTAGAGTGACCTTAAAATTTATAATTAGTATCATGATTTGTTTGTACTTATTTGGATGGTATTGTATGACATTATTTGTATATCAATAATGAATGGCATGTTTTAACTTAGTAACTATCTAGTTGTCATGAGCATCTGGACAATCCTCATGCCCCAACGTATTCCGCCATTGGTTGGGGTGTGACATATATATATATATATATATAGTGAAAAGATCCGTGTAGACCCCTTCTTTTTTGTAGACCCCGTAGACCCCAAAATTCATCATTGGATTAAATTAGATCAATGGCCAAGATCAGATTTCAAATTAATGAGATTTTTAAAGAAAAAACGCGGAGGGGTATAATCATCATTTTACTATGTCGTTTATAAACTCTTTTTCCGTCACCGTCGAAATCATCCTTCCTCCGTCGAAATCCAAAAAAAAACCTAATTCTCCCCGCCGTTCTTCTTTCTCCTCTTCCTGAAGTCTTCGTCGCCGGCATCTTCTCCTCTTCCTGTCGCCGCCGTTCTTCTTTCTCCTCCTCCGTCGTTCTTCTTTTTCCGATTTATAGGTTATCGATTCTAAACGTTTCTCCGTTTTCTCATCCAATAGGTTCGAAAAGATCTTGGTTTTCCACAAGATTCTGTCTACAGATTCTTGATGTTTTTTTTCTTATGTTTTGAGTTTTAGAAGCTTATGTTTTCCAAAATAGCTCAATATTTGAGCATAGGTCAGTTTGATTTATAGATTCATATTTCAAAATTTCTGGATGTCTATCATTGAGTTTTATAGTTTTGCACTGATTTTTTTTTATTTTCTGACTACAGCTAACATGTTAATCTTTGTTTGTCTACATTCAAAAATCTGTGTTTTTGTGGCATTGTGCATATAATATTTTGACTAACTTATTATTTTATGATTAAACAGATATGGAGGGAAATAGTTCTGAGAATTTTCATCAACGAGATGGAAAGGGTAAACAAGTAGAAGACGGGGGTATGTTGAGTTTTCATTGAGTTTAGAGTCTTAAAGTTTAAAGACTCTTAAAGTTGATTAGTGATATGTTGCATGGTTTGTTATTTTTGTAGTTTGTTATTGAGTTTTTAAGCTATCTAGATTTTGTTCAATTGCAGTCAATCTTTATTCATATATTCCTCTTTGAGTTTTATTTTCTGCTGATTTGTTTTTTTTATATGAATGCAGCTTCAAATAATATGTCTACTAGTGAGTCTTTCTATAGTTTTGAAGCTGATAGTCCTCGTGGTACAAAGCTTTTTTACCCAAATATTCCAGTTAATGAAAAACCAATTGTTGGGTCACAATTTACGACTTTAGAAGATGGAATCAAAATGTATAGAGCTTATGCTAAGGAATCTGGGTTTAATGTCAAACTTTCATCAAATAAGCATAACAAGGATAATTTAGTTGTCAAGAAGTATGTTTTGTGCAATAGAGCTTATAAACCGGTACCCTCCATAAGCAAAAGTGATGAAGCTTCTAGTGGAAAGAAACCTAGGAAAGTTAATACACAGAAAACTGATTGTAAAGCTAAAATTATTTTTGTGATGGATATGGTCTCTAGGATGTGGGTTGTTAGAACTTTTGAGGAAGGGCATAACCATGAGTTAATTCCCTCCACTTATAGTCATTTGTTAAGAGAAAATAGGCAATTAGGTTTTCATGAACAAGATGTTGTAAAGAAACTCGCGTCTTCTAAAATTGGCGCCACAAAAGCTCATCAAATATTAAGTACTCTAAGAGGCTCTCATCAATTTGTTAAGGGAACCACTGTTGATTTCAAGAACTACCAAAGGGATTTGAATCTTGCACTTGGAGAAAATGATGCTCAAATGCTTGTTGACTCAATGGAAGAGAGGATGAAGCATTCCAATGATTTCACATTCAAGTATCATGTAAACGAAACCGGTGAGCTAGCAAGTTTCTTTTGGGCTGATCAAGTTGCAAAATTAAATTATCAAGAATTTGGGGATGTTATGTCTTTTGATGCCACTTATGACACAAACAAGTAAGTTTTTTTTTCTGTTTTGAGTTTTATTCATATTTAAGTTCTTATGTATTGAGTTTTATTATGTTTTGAGTTTTATTCTGTTGTGACACAAAACCTTATTTTGTTTTGTTGTAGGTATGATATGGCTTTTGTTCCTTTTACGGGAATAGACAACCATAGAAATTGTGTTACATTCGGAGCTGGTATGCTATCAAAAGAAGATATTCCGTCTTATACGTGGCTTTTGCAATCGTTTGTTGAAACTTTTAAGGTGCAACCAAACATTGTTGTTAGTGATCAAGATCCGGCCATGAAACAAGCTGTAGAAGTTGTGTTTACTGAATCGAAGCACAGGCTTTGTATGTGGCATATTACCACTAAATTGCCATCCAAGGTAAATATTGATTTTATATCTTTATTTACTTCTATTTCTGTTTTTTTTAAACCCAGTACATATTTAATTTTACTGAGTTTTATAACTCTTGGTACGATTATAACTTTTTCAGTGAGTTTTCACTGAGTTTTAAAGTTACATTCATTTATATATATTTTTTTTCACAGGTTTCTTCAAAAATATTAGAAGGGACTAATTTTAGGAGTGATTTTCATAAGTTAGTATGGAACATTTATATGGGGCCTATTCAATTTGAAAGAAAATGGTTGCAATTGATGAAAGATTATCCAATTCAAGAAATAAGGTGGTTTGACGAGTTGTTTCGCATAAGAGATAAATGGATTCTTGCTTTTTTTAAAACCACTGACATGTGTGGATTGATGAGGACAAGCTCTCTATCCGAAAGTGAAAATTCTTTTTTTTCAAAATTTCAACATCGAGGTCATTCTTTGATTCAATTTATGTTCTCGTTCGATTCAGCGATGCAGAAACAACGTTATAATCAAGAAATTTTGGATCTTCAAACAATGAATTCAAATCCTAAGTTCAAGACTCCTTTGAAAATTGAACGTCATGCAGCAAAGGTTTATACAAGAAGGATATTCTTTGTTAGGACCGATTTTCACTACGAGAATCTCGATCTTGAGCAAGAACATGTTCGGATTCGAAAACTCAAAACAAATGAAGAATATGATGATGATGAATCATGAAATCATAACATAGAAAGATGATGAACATAGTCGAATGATTTCATATAACCGAATGATTAGTTACAAGAAATCATGAAGAACACACAATCTCTCTCTAGAAAATCCATGACTCACTCTACAAGAAATTCATCATCTCCCCATTCGGAGACCCCTTTACTTGTAATGGGCACCCTCACTATATATAGTGAGGGTGACTAACAACAGAAAAACATAACAT
The DNA here is from genome assembly GCA_039602395.1 of Deinandra increscens subsp. villosa. Classification (NCBI taxonomy): domain Eukaryota; kingdom Viridiplantae; phylum Streptophyta; class Magnoliopsida; order Asterales; family Asteraceae; genus Deinandra; species Deinandra increscens. The sequence continues at coordinate 5,177 of JBCNJP010009626.1, forward strand.
AACTGAAAATTACAAGAAAGGTAAATAACATAAAAATTAATTAAATCAAAGCTGATTTAATTAATCCGAAGCTTGACTCGCTCGAACCGATCTTCCGTTGACTTTTACGTTGACCGTTGACCCGAACGGTTGACTTTTCCGGAAAACGGTCTTCGGTCCAATCTCGCAAGCCTCGAGCATCACAACCCGCGTCTCTGAATCAATTCACATGGATTCTTCAGTCGAATGCTTCGGTAACAGATTTGATGGCGTCAGTCACATGGATTTTTGTTCCAACAATTTCCCCCTTGACTGATGCTTTCAAATCTGTTCAATTGCTGAAGAATCGCTCTGCCGTACATCTTCAATGAGAAACTGATAAACCGGAGACAATCTGTCGAAGAGATTCCCCCTCTGAATAAGCTTCTTCTGTTCTCGTTGCTCCAGTTCGAGATCCAAGTGTTCCGCTCACTCGGTTCACACGGTCGGGTACAATACTGAGAAAATGCTACATCTCGGAGTCCAAAACCGCAACAAACTGAATCAGATAAACCAGTTTGACATCGAACATGCTCCAACTTCAGATAATCGACCCGATATCCAAATTCATAATAATTCCCCTTATTTCTCTAAATCTCTCCAAAAACATCAAGTCGGAAGCGTAAAAATGAGATGCGGAGAGTCGAACCGTCGCGATCGGTTGCCTAGAGAAACCAGATAAAAAATCTTGAAATCGGACAATCTCGCGAAAAATCGGAAGCCGGATGCTGACAGTTGTGAATAATTTGTGTGACTGAGGTTGGATGCGAAAATTAAAGTAAATGTCAAATTTCTTCAATAAACGGTCATCCGAGAGATTTAATCGGATAAATTCCATAATTTAACTGAGATCCCAGTTAATCCGGTTAGTTGACGACAGCGCTGCATCCACTAAAAAATAAACCGAGAGATATAACGAGAAAGCCGAGTAATTAACCGGATAATAAAGCTAACCCGTCAGTGATCGATAGCAAACGCTACGCGCGACGTCAATAAACGAGAACCTTGATAAAATGAAATAAATCCATGACCAATAAAAATAATTTCTGAAATTTCGTCGCGGCGTTATCTCGTTCGTCTCGTAAAACTGATAAGAAAATCGCCCGCATTTAACGAAATAGCTTGAAAAATTAATTAGTCAATTAATTCCCACCAAGAAAACCATAATCCATGTTAAATAAAGATAGCCAATCAGATTTCATTTTCAAAAAGGATCCGACGGCTGGAAAAATTAGATCCAAAGGCTTATATCTGCGATCTGCGTGAAGGCCATTGAGCCAATAGGAAAATAGCAGCAAAAGCCACTCAACGGACCAGATTTAAGGAGATCTGCGGCTCATATGGGCTGATCCATGTGAAAATGGCGCTGACCAATCAGAGAGAGGCAGCACACATTCTCTCCAACGATTTTTTCTTTACCTGGGACCCACGCGCTTTGCATGTAATCACGACAAGAGAAAACCTGCAACGGTTCTTTTAATGAGTGGGACCACGCGCTGACTACCCTTCCACCAATTAGAATTCGACAACAGAAAAGCAACCAACGTGCCTTTTACAGCCTGGTCCCACGAGCCTTTCTCTTCACCCAATCAGAAGTCAACAGCGCACCATGTTTGACTCTTGCAACCGACAAAGAGGAAAGAGATAATTCTCATGCATCCAATGGCTATTCGACACATTATCACCGTCCTCCCAAACCCACGAAACCCTAATTGAAGACGGAGAACCATGCAACTCGCCGGAAAAAAACGAAACCCTTCACCGGAAAAGCGTATTGTGCTTGTATCTCCCATAATACTCAACGAAAATTCACGTTTTTTATGTCCCTGAACTCGTATCGATGTCCTCTACAACTCTGTACGAACAAAATCATCTGAAACGAACTCGAACGAAAACCCAGTAAACAAGTTCGCTAAGCAAACAAGTACGCTAAAGCCACCAGAAGTCCGCTAAGGCACCTCTGAAGTCCGCTAAGGACTCAAGTTCGCTAAGCACAGAACAAGTACGCTAAGACAAGCTTCAAGTTCGCTAAAAACTGATGAAGTCCGCTAAGAGGAGAACAAGTCCGCTAAGACTTGAACAAGTCCGCTAAAAACTCGTCAAGTCCGCTAAGAGCAGCTGAAGTCCGCTAGGACAATCTTTAACCCTTCAAAACTTGTTAAATTTCTGGAAAAACTCGATGAACAGTGAAGAACACGAAGAACACAAACCTTTACAGCCCTCTTTGATGCTCTTAAATCCACCCAAAAACATAAGGTAAACACGGATTGATGATGAAATCATGTAGACTAACCATCCATGAAGACATTCTGGCCACAAACACCTTCCGAACAGCAGCCATGATCATCGAATCTGACCCGAAAAACCCCCATTTCTGGAAAACTTGAAGAACACCAAGAACGCACATAGTAGTGTGTGTTTTTCCAGACTCTTCAAATCTGATGCGAATTAGATGAAACCAGTGCTTCCAATGGATCCGGAATGTGATTTCCACTAAGAATCGTGCTTCGTTTCATCCAAATCCGACCATTAGAACACCAAAAACTGAGAATCAAAGCTCAAATATCTTCAAAAACCCCAAAAACGGGAAAAATACCCAAGTTACGAAAAACAGCTCCTGATCTTCATTTTTCCAACAGATTTGAACAAGTAGAAGATAGAATCACATCTAAATGAACTCCCAAACATGAATCCATCATCCATATCATCAGAATCCATCCAGAAATGAAGAAAAAATAGAAAAAAGTCTCTAAAAATAAGTTTTCTCATCTTCACCATTCAAGCTCAAAATCTCAGATTCGAGTGACCAGATTCACGGTGAGATGAATCTGATCGGTACCCGCTCTGATACCATTTGTTAGGACCGATTTTCACTACGAGAATCTCGATCTTGAGCAAGAACATGTTCGGATTCGAAAACTCAAAACAAATGAAGAATATGATGATGATGAATCATGAAATCATAACATAGAAAGATGATGAACATAGTCGAATGATTTCATATAACCGAATGATTAGTTACAAGAAATCATGAAGAACACACAATCTCTCTCTAGAAAATCCATGACTCACTCTACAAGAAATTCATCATCTCCCCATTCGGAGACCCCTTTAGTTGTAATGGGCACCCTCACTATATATAGTGAGGGTGACTAACAACAGAAAAACATAACATAACTGAAAATTACAAGAAAGGTAAATAACATAAAAATTAATTAAATCAAAGCTGATTTAATTAATCCGAAGCTTGACTCGCTCGAACCGATCTTCCGTTGACTTTTACGTTGACCGTTGACCCGAACGGTTGACTTTTCCGGAAAACGGTCTTCGGTCCAATCTCGCAAGCCTCGAGCATCACAACCCACGTCTCTGAATCAATTCACATGGATTCTTCAGTCGAATGATTCGGTAAACAGATTTGATGGCGTCAGTCACATGGATTTTTGTTCCAACATTCTTTCTGGTTCAGCATGAAATTATTGAGTCTGCTTTTAGTTGCTCGCATCAGTCTGTAGAAAACGATCAGGGGGTTTTAATCTACCAAGTAAAGGAGAACTGTATCGGAACTCCAGTTGTGAAAAAAGATGTTGAAGAAATTCAACTTTACACAACAGAAAGACTTAAATAGTTCACGGTAATTCGATTTCTTTTATTTCTCACTGAGTTATAATTATCTTTTGAGTTTTATTGATTCTGTGTTATTTTTTCCATTTGAGTTTTATTTATTCTCTTGTGAGTTTTAAACCATATTTTGTTTTTAACTTTTAGGTGTTGTTTAACAAAGATGAAGCAGATGTTGTTTGCACTTGTGAGTATTTTCCAAGGATTGGAGTTTTATGCAGACATGCATTTTATGTTTTGAAACTAAATGGTATTCAAGAAATTCCAGATAAGTTTATCAAAAGACGTTGGACTAGAAATCTGATTCCCGCAGATTTAAGGCAAAAGAAGTATAATTATTCTGAAACTAATGTTGTTGTTGAAAGTCTTGCTAATGAAGCTATCTCTATAGTTGACTTTTGTGTAAAGAGTATAATCAACAATGAAGATTATTTGAAGAAATTTGTTGAAGCTATTAGAGATTTAAAGGCTGATATTGATAAGAAAACAGTTGATGAAGAGCCAACGGATAAAGCTTCTAGACTTCGAACACGTCTCGGGGTAAAAGTTCCAAAATTAAAAAATGTTAAAAATCCTCAAAGAGCTACCAGAAAAGGTCGTGGAAAAAGAATTAAGGGAGTAGTTGAGAAGGCAAAAGAAAGTTTGAGAAAGAAAGAAGTCACGTGTGGAAGATGTGGGAAAAAAACGAAAGATCATGATCGAAGGACTTGTAAAGAATTAGTAGATGTAAATGGTGAGTTAATTGATCAAGAAGATGGTGAGTTTGAAGATGCTGAGTTTGAAGATGATGAGTTTGAAGAAGAAGAAGAAGATGAAATTGAAGTTGAAGAGAGTGAAGATGACATTGAAGAAGATGAAGCTGATGAACTTTTCAACGAAGATGATCAAGATTAGTATTACTTTCATTGAGTTTTATATGTGTTATTGAGTTTTATTACTGTCATTGAGTTTTATTACTGTCATTGAGTTTTATAACTTGCAGTTAGTTTTATCACTTCTTTTGTTTTATTACTGTCATTGAGTTTTATAACTTGCAGTTAGTTTTATCACTTCTTTTGTGATGTTTAATTGATGTCCATTTAATCAATACTTGCTTGAGTTTATAACATCCATTGTGTTTTATATCTTCCAGTGAGTTTTATAACACCAACATAACTGATCAACACGTAGATCCACTCAGTATACAAACATTCTAGAACTTGTATACAATTATGCTTTTTTCAACACCAATGGACAAAGCACCATAACATATAGTGTTGTTGTTAATCCAACATTAGATCATATACATTAGCTATTTAATAACGATTACGGATTCAACAAAAAGCAAAACAAATCTAATCAAAACAAAATGCTTAATATTTGCTAGCAAACATATAATTTTTCCAACAATAACTACTCAATGGTGAGTTTTACCAACACTAGTTTACCGTTTTCAAAACAGTTGACAAAAAAACCCAAAATCACAGTATTTTTCAGCACTTCTACCAATTTAAAAACTTTGATCAATCTTTTTGTTCATCTTTGTTTGGTTGAACATCCACATGCAACGCCATCCTCTCTTGAATTCTCTCTAAAGCTGTTTCCTTTAAAACCTTCCTTGCTCCCTCATTCATCTTCATATATTGCTTCATCTCTTGAACATTTGAAGCACTCTTCAAATTTATATGGCATGTTAGAAGTTTTGCCACATATTTATGACGGAGATCATCGAATTCACCAAGTTGATCTTCTTCCTTTGACAGCCCACAGTCCCAATTCTTCACATCTGTACCAAAGTAGGTTTCCATGTGTCGCATCATAAAGACCCCACAATCTACATGGTTCTTCTTTGTTGACCAAGGCAATTTGACATAATCAATCTTCACATCCTTAAAATTCATCCAGCCATTATTTCATGTTGATATCAAGTAGTCCACAAATGCCCTCATCTTCAATGTAAACATACAAGATTTATTAATCAGTAAGAATAAGATGTATTTTAAAACTCACAGAAGAATAAAACTCAATAAATAGTTTAAAACTCAGTTCAATAAAACTCACAAAATAGTTTTAAAAAAACAGTATGTATAAGATATAGAATAAAGAAATAGTTAACATACCATTTTTTTGGCCAACCTTTGTAGTTCTTTTGTGCTCTCTTAATGTTGTCAAGCAACTCAACTTTATATGTTCTCATGTTGAAACACAAAAGATAAAAGTGCATATCACATATTATAGGAATGATCACTAAATCAATCCCTATGATTGATTGCAGATTTTCAGCCCTTAAAATTGACTCCATGTTTGATTGAAAGTGTTCCATCCTACTCTCGTTTGTTACTTCTTTACGATAGTGAGTTGGGTACTGTTCAAGAATAAAAATTAAATACATTTAAGCTCACTTTTTTCTTTATCATGTGTTATAGTTTTATTTATCATCACAGGAAATAAAACTCAGGAGGTAAGAAAACTCAGGAGATAAAACTCAGAATATAAAACTCAAGATATAAAACTCAGCAGTTATAATTAGACAGATAGGAAAAAATTTGTGTTATAGTTTTCTTAAGGAATAAACTCACATTTTCAATTTCAAACATTCTGAGTTTTATAATTCATTTTAAAAGAATTTACAGGAGATAAGAAAACTCAGGATATAAAACTCAGGAGATAAGAAATTTACCAACATCACAGGAGATAAGAAAAGTCTGCTTGGCGAGTCTTTGTTTCTAAAGTTTTCTTGATAATTCAACACCCTTGACCATGTACTTATCACACTCAAGTGGATCTCAATTCCTGGACATAAAGATTCAAACGTGTCCCTAGTAGCAACTTCACCCGATGCTGTTGTGAACACTGTGTCATTGCACATTGAATCATAATGTATTTTAAACAATGATTCAATTAAATAATTAAAATTTGTTCTTTTATTTATTTCTTATATAGTACTAACCTGTGAGTTAATGATGCACTGAATATAAACTCAGCCATATCAGATTCAATCTTTGTTATTTTAGCCTTCATCACGACTGGCCTTTGAACATATGGTGATCTTAAAGAGTCACTCAAGATGATTTTTCTCTTTGGCCTTTCTTGATTCTCATTAAACTCAAATATCTCTTCTGCAGTCGAGGTTGCTTTTGGGCTTATAACAACTGTTTCTTGTAATCTTTTCTCAAAATCAGTCATAACATCTACATTTAAAAATGTTGATTTCTCAATTAAAAAAGAGACATCTTTATCCATCCCTTCATCATGTTCTATTTCTTCATAATTGACATCCTCTGAAATATTAAAATTTAAAAGATCAACTAAACACATAAATTAAACTCAGTTTTAAATTGCTGAGTTTTATAAGACTCAAAAGTAAATTAAAACTCACCTGTGATTTTTGAGAAACCAAATGTTAGCACAATTTCACTTTCTTCACCATTTTTTTTACTATTAGAAACTGTTTTTTCAATTCTTTCATCACAATTTCGCACTAGACTTGAGTTGCCTTCAGAAACTTTAAATTCAACGTGTTTGTTTAAACCCAATTCGTGTGGATTTGCTTCTCCATCATCTTTTTCTCCAACATCCGTTTTTCCATCAATCTTCTCTCCCTCATCTCCAAAATTCTGTTCTCCCACATCTCCAACAATATCATCTTTTCTAACATCTCCCTCATCTTCAACATTCTTTTCTCCCTCATCTCTTTTCTTCATTTTCTTCTTTTTTCCCTCACTTGTTGATTCAATATTAGCCCTTTTTTTCTTTCTAAAAAACCCCTCCTTTTCTTTTGTTGCCTTCGAATGAACTCTATCTTGGCTATCTTTCAGATTTGAAACCTTCTTATCCTTAATTTCCTTCAACTTTTTCTTATTTTTATCATTTTCTTCAACTTCATTTTTTATTTTGTTGTTCTCTGTTTTACTTTTATCTTGTACTGATTTTCTCTCTGGACTAGTCAAATTTTCAATCCTTTTTTCAAGGGCTTCTAACATTTATCATTGATATATTTGATGCTTGGTAAACCCTTGTTTTCATTTTTTTCAGATTGTTTCTGTGCTACCAGCATCTGAGGAGAAAATGAAACAAAATTCAGTTCTGAATATTTAAACACAAAAGTTATTAAAACTTAGTTTATTTAAAACTCAGTTATGAATAGTTAAAACTCAATGTCAAATAATAAAACTCAATGAATCAAATGTAGTGTTAAAATCAGAGTTTAACTAATCTAAGTTAAAACTCAATGTCAAAGAATAAAACTCAGTTTATTAAAACTGAGTTTAATTTTCTAAGTTAAAATCAGAGAAATTGTAGTGTTTTTTCTGATGATAATTTTTTGAAAGAATGAGTTTTAACCATCTGAGTTTGTTTATTATATATACAAATAAAAGAATAAAATGAGAATTATAAATATCATACCGCAAGTATCACCAAAGGTCCACAAAAAGCGTCCGTCCTATCCCATTCCCTCATTTCCCTTTTCAAATTTCTAATCACATATTCACACCAGTTAAACTTCTTAACATCCACATCAGCAGTGATACAACTAAGAAATCTTTTATTCACTGTGCTGTTTCTCAATGTTAGACCAAAAACAGTATTGAATACTACCAAAAAGTTCAATACAAACATCCATCCTGAGTCTTGTTGTGATGTCATTATTCCTAAAACATTTGTCAAATATATTCTCTTAGCTATATGATCAGGAAACTGTCCTTTAAACTTAGCAAGAACTTCAACAGTCGTACCACGGGGTCTCTCTTTCTCAGAAACTAATTCTTCTCCCATTGGTATTCCTAAAATCTGACTCACTTCCAAAGGAGTTACATTAAGCTTACAGCTACCAATGTTCAGAGTGTTGTTGTTCTCATCATAATTGTTAACTAACCATTGTCCTAAACCCGTAGGAACATGTTCAATATTAAATGATAAAACTGAACCAAAGCCTATTCTTCTAATTTCTGATTTTTGTTCTTCATTTAGGCCTTCAACCATTTCAATGAAGTGTTTAATCTTTGTACGACACAGTATTCTGTCCCCATTATATGGTACATATGGTTTCGCTTCATTTTCAAATTCAGACACAGGCTCAGTTTCTGCATAAAATAAACCATGAGTTTTAAAGTTATAAACTAACTGTCCAATAAAACTCAGTATCAATTTACTATGCTTATTGAGTTTTAAAGTCAAGTTTTTAAGAAGTTGTCTCAAATGAAGTGTTTAATCTAAATTAAGAAAGTGTCTCAAATTACAAAGTTATAAACTAACTGTCCAATAAAACTCAGTATCAATTTACTAGGTTTATTGCTGCATATAAGATAACATGATTTTTTAATTCAGAATCAGTAATAATAAACTCACTAAGCAGTTTATTGAGTTTTAACTATATTATAGAAAAGGATTTTTAAAAATGTCTAACCTGATTTTTTTTTCAGATTCTTCTTCGGCAATGATTTTTTTGAAACCTTCCTGTTTGGTATAACTTTCTTCCTTTCCTTTACGACCTTCGCAGTTTCTTCTTTTACTTTTTTTTCTCTATTAGGCACTTGAAAATCATCATCCGAGTTGCTCTTTTGCACCTCCTTTTGAGTTTTATTCTTCACATTTTATTCTTTTTTTGGATCTTCAAAATCATCATCTGAATATCAATCAAATTATATTAATATTCAAATTAAAATTAACTTTAACTCACAAACAAAAATATATATTTTATAGATTAATAATAATCTGAGTTTTAAATAGACATTGAGTTTTATCAATAAAGAACTTTGTATTATTCACCTGATTTTCTTTCTTCCATTACAATCTTCGGTGCCCTCTTCTTTTGAACTTCTCCTTTAACTGTTTTTCCTTTAGATGCTACAACAAATTATAATCATCTTAAAAAATTATTTTAACCTAATTAAAACTCTATGAAACTTGATTTTTTTAGATTTTAACCATCTATTTTTTTAAAAGCTTTTTTTATACTAACCTTGATCATCATCATCAGAATCTATTTTATCAGGATTTCGAATATCATTAGTATTTTACTAAAACTTGTATTTAATGCAATTCTCCAACTCCTTCTAGTTCCTACAAACAAAATCTGATTAAACTCACTGAAGAATATGTGCTTAATTATTATTATTGTTTAAAAGTAAAGAGTTTTCTTTTTTTAAGTGAATATTTTAAGTTATTATGTTTATAAATAGTTCAGTGAGTTTTAAGCAACAATAAATTTAAGATAAAATAACTAATTACCTTTTTTGACTGATGAAGCACCTTTGACTTGTACTTTTGACTTTGATTCATTCTTGCCATTTTTATTAGATTCAAGTGATTTTGTAATCTTCTTGAGCGGAATGTGAACCGGAGTTTCCGAAAGGAGATGTTCACTGGTAGGACCTGGTTTTGGTGTATAAAACGAATATTTGGTGAATGTTATAAAACTCAACTGGATTTAGACTAAAAACTTTTGTTCTTATGGAAGTTTATAAAACTCAAAAACAGATTAGGTAGTTTTTACAGACTAAAATTGATTACCTATTTCCTTGTCCTTTTCACTGATGATTTTTCAGTGTTTTTTAATAAAAATCAAACAATCATGAAATAATTGATTACCTATTTTCATGTCCTTTTCACTCTCCTGAATAACTTTCTTGAACTTCACAACCAACTTTTGTGGAGTTTTTTTAATCATCTTTCAAATCTGCAATTTTTTAATTATGAAAGATGATTAGATGATTTAAAATAAATATAAGAAGCTTGATCATCATCATGAGTTTTATAAATGAGTTTAATATCAAATAATCAAATTATCAAGACTTTGAGTACCTTTTAACAACATTGAACCATCATCATTTTCAGTAACTTCAACTTCAGATTCTAACTTTTTAGATTCTTTTGGATCCTCATTCGGTTCTTCTCATACAATTCAAATAGAAGAAGACACAAACAGAAAACCATCATTAGATAAAAATCACTATAATTTCATAATTAAGCTAGAAACTCAATAATATTTTAAATTTCGATTAAAACTCAATTAAAGTTGAAGGACATATTTTATTACCTTTTCTGTATTTTATCTCAAATGTTTGCTGATGTTTACTAGGTGAAGTTTTCTTCTTGAGTTTCAGCCTTTTCAACGGTGTCAAAGGTTTCTTTGAGATTTTTTCAATGTCATCTTTATCATTTGGTGGTTGTTCAACAGAATCAGCCACAACCAAATCTTCAATTGCTTTTAATTCTACATTGTGACAATTGCAACTTCCCAAGTTAACTCCGCTAACTTTTTCCGTTAACTCCGTTAACTTTTTCCGTTAGTACCGTTAGCTCCGTTAGCGAGCCCGAGACCCGTTATTTGAATGATTTGGTATTTGTTTATGTTTACTTGTCATTTGACTTTAGTAACTTGTTTAGTGAACTCATTTCGTGATCTTATGTGTTAGTTGCGAAAATTTGCATTTTTATGCGAAACCGGACTTCGTGTAAATTTGGATTTTTGTGTATGAATGTTAAATTTATGTAACCCGACTAAACTTTACATGTAAAATAAGTTAAAAACGTTTAGAAACATTTTTAGAGATTTTACTTCATAAGTTTTTAGTAAAAACCCATCTAAATGAGTGTTTATGCCTTTATGTGTTAAAAAATGAAACTTGAGGGACCATTATGTAAATTTCCCCCTTAAGACAAATCTGCCCATTTCTCCTCATTTTCATCTTCACGCATCATCATCCTCCTCCCCTCCTCTCTTGTTCACGGCTCACACACACACACCCACATACTTGCGATTTTGGAAGAATCAAGCTTCAAGGAAGTGGATTCAAGTTTCTACAAGCTCCAAGAAACATCAAGGAAGCTTCTTCTTCTCCTCTTCTCCTTCCACCTGCGATTTCTTCCCCAATCTGTAAGCCCTAAGTTTTGGATTTTGAAATTTTAGGTTGCATGTGTGTTTTTGTGTGTTTATGTGCTAAATGGTGAGCTATTATGCTCCAAATTCATGTGATAAGTTGAGATATGCTATATGTCTAATTGGGGACAGATTTGGGTTCGGGTTTAGGGCTGGAATTTGGGTTAAAATTCTGCTATGTGAGTGTTCTTGAAGTTGTTATGTAGACAAGCATGAAAACTAGGCGTATGTGCTTATATTGCTAGCCTTATGTTCAAATTTTGCTATGATTTTGATATGATCTTGTTCATGACAGAAATTACATGTTGAAATGGTTATAATTATGTTAGTAGGGGTTGGATGACCAAATTGTTGCTCAAAATTAGAAAACCGAAATTTTTGCAAACTATAAAGTATGGACAGATTCGTCCAGATTTTTAGGCCGACTTGCAGAGGTCATAACTCACTCAATTTTTATCGAAATCAGTTGATTCTTTTTCCGTAGTAAAGTTTCATGTCTTAGATTTACAACGCCTACTCGCACACTTTCTAAAACCTCCGTTTGGTCATCCAAAACACAGCTGCAAGTTAGGTGTGCAAAGCTGTCTTTTTCTGTGAAAAGTAAACTTTTCAAATTGGTTGAGCATGCTAATCTTGTTTTATTGACGAGTTTGCTATTTGTAAATGATGTTTATATATTAAAAGTAAGATCTGGAAGGTTTGGTTAATAAACTCTAAGTTTTGAATGAGTTATGCAAATTTTAAACCTACTTTGACTATTTTGCAAAAAGCTGAAAATTGCCAACTTCCGATGCGCATAACTTTCTCGTTACTTAACTTTTTAAGTTGATTCTTTTTGCAACATTCCCTAAATGTTGATTAGTTCATGCCTGCAAAATTACAAAATCTAACTCCAAGTATGGAGCAAATTAGGCATGCCACCAAATGGTGTGTCAAAGACAATAATGTTGATTTTTGCCAACTTCCAACACGCATAACTTTCTCATTTCTTAACATTTTTACTTGATTCTTTTTGCAACATTCCCTAAATGATGTGTAGTATATATCTGTAAAATTTAAAGAGTTAACTCCAAGTAATGTGGATTTTAGCTATGCCTCTAGTTTGAGTGTTGAAGTTGACTTTCTGAGTCAACTTTGACCAAAATTGCAATTCTTTGAATTTCTCCCAATTTTGGAACTTGTGTATGCATTGTACGACTTGTGTGACTACATGAAACATGTTAGGTGTTAAAATTGCTATTTTCGTCCTCGCGACACCTCCTAACCCGTTTAGGCCATATTTACCCGAACAGGTTAATTGTGACCAACCTGTTGAATCTTTTGCTGTGTACCAAGTGCCCCCTAAGGTGAGTTCACTCTCTTTATTGTTATGTCCAGTTAGGGACGATAACGCGCAAGTGGTTGCATCCGGTAAAGGATGGTAACCCGCAACGGTAAGGTATTTCTTACTGAGTAAATTTCCGACCAATATCATATGTGACACTGAATTGCTTTTAAACTAAAAAGTCCTTACATTCGGACCGTTAATATAGAATAGCGAGGTGATGTTGAGTAGTACTACTGGGGATTGACACCCCCGCCCAGCGGTGCACGGGATGCACCCACCCGACTGGAGGTTGGACTGGGAACAATGTTAGCCTACCCTCCGTGGTCTCTCAAGACACGGGAAGGCAAAATCCATAGGTAACCCCTATACATTGTCAGCTTCGGTTGCGAACGATTCAAGTGTGCATAACTTAGGCTAGCTACCTACGATATGGAAATTTTACTGGTCTTATGATATTGATTGTGTTGTACCTGTCTTTATTCATAAACTTTAGGTCTACCTGTGACGGGTAGACTGCTTTAGTGAACTCACCAGCCATGGCTGACACTTGATTGTTGAATGCTTTTCAGGTTAGCTTGGAGGATCATGGATGGCACGGGCGGCGGCAGTACTACTATGGTGCAAACCCTTGAGTTAAAGAAATATTCAGACAATTTAAATTCCTGTATTTGTAAACAACAACAACTTTGTACATATGTAACAACTTCCGCTGAAACTGATTTACTATACTTGGTTTTTATAAAACACATGTTTTTCTTATATTACAATACTTTATGGCTTGGTTGTAATCAAATACTTGGATCCTGGTCTGGATCATACCCCCACGCGGTTATACTCCGTTAGTGGTAATTTGGGGGTGTGACAGATTGGTATCAGAGCCTTTGGTTACAGCGAACCAGAACATTTTAAAAGTTAAAATTTCTGAAGCTGTAACTGTTTTTGAAAAACTTTGGTTACAACCCATTCCCCAAGAGTACTGCCCCGCGTGCCGAAGATGATCCTCATTTAGAAGTCCTGTCATGTATCAGTATACGAATTGGAATTTTGGGTAGGAATTTTTCTTTCCCGAGGCTTAGAAATTTCTGAGTTAGAAAATTTTTCTAAGTATAAAGCTTAGCGTACTTGTTACATTCCTTCTTAGCGTACTTCATACTGCACTTAGCGGACTTGATTTTGTTCTTAGCGAACTTGAGCTCTTCTTCGCGAACTTCTTTAGCGAACTTGAAACTTTTGCTCTTAGCGAACTTGTATTGGTCTTAGCGGACTTCCAGCTAGCGAACTTGATTATGATTCCTAGCGAACTTGTTAGCCTTAGCGAACTTGATGAGGCCTTAGCGAACTTCATCCCTTCTTAGCGAACTTGATGAGGTGTTTAGCGAACTTGTTATTGCTTAGCGGACTTGAATGGTGCTTAGCGAACTTAAGTTGTTCTTAGCGTACTTGAGCAGAATTTAGTGGACTTAATTTGTGCTTAGCGAACTTCAATGGGACACTTGGAAGAATTTACAAGAATTGGTGTAGCAATTGTTTGTACCACGTGTTAGAATGCACATTGCCCTCCATGTAGTGTATACAGGACCATCAAGAACCCTATTGGGGTAAGACCCACCTAAGATGCAATCAGAGAGGATTTACTATCTTAAGCCTGTATACCATCTTTTTACTTGGTTACATCAACAAATCTTGAGTGATTAACTGTAAGTGCTTGTAGTTATGCACTAGCTTCCCGAATAGGGCAAAATACATTGTTTATGATCCTGACATCCTTACGGGCTTGTTTAACCCTTTTCAACATTGTTTATTCTTAACAACCTTGGTAGGTTTACTTTTAGGCCTAGATCATGGTAATCTAGACTCTAAGACAATGATCTAACATATCCTCAACTTAACTGATCATACTCTCTTATAACATAAATAGGAGTCGTAGTAGACTCTATTCGGGTAAGACACCCATTAACACATACCGAAAGTACCTTTATCGTAGTGCGTTAGTAAAGAACGCTGTTTAGCCTCGTATAGGGCAACATTGTATAAAATCAGATGATTTCTCATGGGATGCTTGTGACTGCGTCTGTTACCCTAAAATGTTGAAACTCTTTTCCTTGGTTAATTTGGACCCCGCATTTTACATCACATAGTTGTTGTATGATAATTCAACGTGAATGTGACTTTAGTAACATAATGAAATCAGACATGTGATGACTAAGAATAATATGATATTCTCTCAGTATATGTATAAACATATGTGTATATAACGGATTCGTGATCGAGTCAGATAATAACTACTCTTTATCTTTAAGTAAGCTGGGGGCATTGTAGCCTGCCCTGCCCATACTCCTACTGAACCACTTGCTTACCAAATTGTACCTACGATAAACTTTAAATTAGATGAGCTGTTATTCTCAGAACTTGTCTCCTTGGCAAATCCCAGTCAGTTACCTTTGATTTAATGACCACATTCTTGATACTTACCCCTTGGAAACCACATACTACCCCATCGAACCTGGTAGCTAAAGTAAGAGGAACCAGCGTGACCATACAAGGTAAATTGCCGTTACGGGTGCACACGTAAATGTAATTCGCAGTGTATGGAAGCCCTGGGGAATCCTGCTCGGCAGACCATCGGTTGTAAGGAATACGACCTTTCATTTCAAAATCTCATAACATCCATTTTCAAGCTTATGGGACTCAACCGTATGGTTGAGGACATCTAGCAAAGTTCATTTTCTCTTAGCTATGGCTTCCAACCTATCAGCTCCTTTAAAAATGCTTGTGCGAATGATAGCACCCATATGACATCCCATCACTCACATCATCCGACGATAAAGATCTCCCCTCGCTGCGAGCGAGCCGTGGTTGAACTCTTTACTCACTCTAATTTATCCGCGATGCTAACTCTGCCCCTATGACGTTAACTACTACAACCCTCCTTCAAGCTCTCTCAATTGTACAACAACTTCGTAAACTCTAATATGATGGAAACCCAGACCTCTTCGATGGACAAATACACCTCAACCATTGGAACCAACCTTTCGGCAGGAAAATCTTGTGAAATTTTTCCCTCTTGACTAGTGATCTCGTCACGATTTTAAACACTTTATACCTCACTACAAATACAGTTTCGCCCAACGGAGCGATGTAGGATACTTCTCGAACCCGTACGATCTGCTTTATCTTCAAACACACGATTCGTCTGTGAAACTTGACTCCCAGGGAACCCTCTACTCTGATATTCATGTGTGACTTGGAAGGCCTTCAAGCCTTGAGCCATTGTGGCCCGTTAACCTCATTGATGACACTATCATGTACTTCTTCGTCAGAAGCTCCCGTACGACAAACCTTGATAGCCAACACTAGGCAGCATTATGCTAGGAAAGTTCCACAACATCATACATCGATACCCATTGTCCTCATTCCTTCCTTACTAGAAAAACTTTCATTGGTAACTCTCTGCTTCATAACTAGTCGAATGATTGACCCGAACTTCTGAGACACGCGTAAGGAAGTAGATTGACTCCAGATTGGACGAAGTCACGTTTGAATTTATTGGGTATGCGGCGAGCTACCCGAGGATCACTGGAAGCGACCCAAGTACACGATATTTATACATCCTATATGCCATGCGGCTTTTCGATACGCAGTAGACCTCGCGAAACCATAGTTACAATTCGTTTTTACACTCATTGAAAGCCAAGTAGTATTTCGAATTCGTCAGCACTTGGTACTTTGGAAACCTAGTCATACTACACGTTTGCACTTTTACTTACTCTTGAGGGCCGATATAAACTGGTGTTCTATCTTTCTGTACGGTACCACCTTCGACACAATCACATCCATATCAGTCGACCCAAAATCGTTTTCTCCGTATTCGCGTCAATTGTATCGGATGACTCCCTTCGAAACATGTAGTTGCAAACTACCCTACACTAGCTACCTCGCCATTCATCCTGAGTCTGTATTCCTATACTTGATATCATTTATGCTTCTACAAAGAACTTTTTGGTCATTAGAACATCACCCTTATTGTGGATCTTTACCGGAGGGTAATATGCGCAACGATATATCCCATGTTGGCGAACCTCATTTTAAACCTCAACGTGAAGGACTACCTTATCTTTTGAATCCCCTTCGGAAACTCAAATTGTATTCGCGTTGCATCCGCTAAACCCTTGATAACCCTCACCGTGGGTGAAGACCCCACCTACCGAAAACCTTTTTGTTGTAAAATTCAAAGTTTTCACATGTTTGCATGGTTTCAAATCTTTCACTCCCCTTTAACCCAAAAGCATTGGGGGAAAAACATAAGATACCTTATTTTTCAAATATATTGTCTAACAAGTTTTGTCAAATAGCCAGGAATGGCAAGGGAACTGGTACACTCTCAACGTGCTGGTAGTGTGGTGGGTTAGCCGCGGTACACCCTATACATAAGCACTAACGGCATGTGGAAGGTGGGATCAGTGCTAAACCACAGATTTACCTTGAAATCATAGACCCAAAAACCTTATTTTGAGAAACTTCATTAAATGGGACAGTGCCCACAATATAGCAAAATCTATGTTATTTCCGTTGTAATTTCCCATGTCCCCTCATGCATATTTTCACTGGAAGGGACATACACAATTTAATCAAATTAAAACTTATTGTTTTTCCAACCCTCTAGATTGACAGGGAACATCTTGATATATATTTCCTACTAAGGGTCAAATATAGATTACGACCCAAATAAACAACAACGTTTTAACAACTCAAGTCTTGTATTATAAAAGACAATTCACGTGTCCCTTGGAGTAACCCCATGACCTTTCCAGGACCCTTATCAACGTTTACTCGTCCCAGACCCGTACTCGTCTCAGTTCACCATAGAAATTGGTGAAATGTTTTAATTTGTCCTCTAGTTATTGCATTTCTCACATACCACGACTTGTTAACCTCGCGTACGCCTAAATTGTCACCGACTTGGTGAAGTAGAGCACTTCTTTATGAAATTACTGCACTTCTTTATGAGATTTCTACGCTTACCCGCTATGCTATTGATACTACGATACCTTGCAGCGTCGTCTGCCTGTGCCTTTTCTGCAAACTGTAAGAACCACCCGATCTTAGCCAAATTCAAGGATGCATAACCACCCTCCAGATACGATAACATTTGAACCTTTTTGCAGCACTTCTTGCCTCTACCGTGTCATTTGACACAATACTTTCTGTTATCTTATTGGATGCTATAGCTGAAGACTACTCGGACATATGGTCACTTCGTCATACTAAATATTTCAATCTCGGACGTGGCGTCGCCGTTACATTTGTTAAACCTAACCATGCGATGCGCTTCAACTCACTCATGGAAACATTTGTTATAGAAAACCACTCTTCATACGATTATGCGAAATGTTCATTTGATGCTTCTAATCATATATCGACCGTCAATTTCCCGTGGAACAGAGAACTTGGACTAATCTCATAACGATCCGTTAAACGATTAGCATTACGACAATTTTCGGGACGAAAATTCTTTAACATGGGGAGGCTGTGACAATTGCAACTTCCCAAGTTAACTCCGCTAACTTTTTCCGTTAACTCCGTTAACTTTTTCCGTTAGTACCGTTAGCTCCGTTAGCGAGCCCGAGACCCGTTATTTGAATGATTTGGTATTTGTTTATGTTTACTTGTCATTTGACTTTAGTAACTTGTTTAGTGAACTCATTTCGTGATCTTATGTGTTAGTTGCGAAAATTTGCATTTTTATGCGAAACCGGACTTCGTGTAAATTTGGATTTTTGTGTATGAATGTTAAATTTATGTAACCCGACTAAACTTTACATGTAAAATAAGTTAAAAACGTTTAGAAACATTTTTAGAGATTTTACTTCATAAGTTTTTAGTAAAAACCCATCTAAATGAGTGTTTATGCCTTTATGTGTTAAAAAATGAAACTTGAGGGACCATTATGTAAATTTCCCCCTTAAGACAAATCTGCCCATTTCTCCTCATTTTCATCTTCACGCATCATCATCCTCCTCCCCTCCTCTCTTGTTCACGGCTCACACACACACACCCACATACTTGCGATTTTGGAAGAATCAAGCTTCAAGGAAGTGGATTCAAGTTTCTACAAGCTCCAAGAAACATCAAGGAAGCTTCTTCTTCTCCTCTTCTCCTTCCACCTGCGATTTCTTCCCCAATCTGTAAGCCCTAAGTTTTGGATTTTGAAATTTTAGGTTGCATGTGTGTTTTTGTGTGTTTATGTGCTAAATGGTGAGCTATTATGCTCCAAATTCATGTGATAAGTTGAGATATGCTATATGTCTAATTGGGGACAGATTTGGGTTCGGGTTTAGGGCTGGAATTTGGGTTAAAATTCTGCTATGTGAGTGTTCTTGAAGTTGTTATGTAGACAAGCATGAAAACTAGGCGTATGTGCTTATATTGCTAGCCTTATGTTCAAATTTTGCTATGATTTTGATATGATCTTGTTCATGACAGAAATTACATGTTGAAATGGTTATAATTATGTTAGTAGGGGTTGGATGACCAAATTGTTGCTCAAAATTAGAAAACCGAAATTTTTGCAAACTATAAAGTATGGACAGATTCGTCCAGATTTTTAGGCCGACTTGCAGAGGTCATAACTCACTCAATTTTTATCGAAATCAGTTGATTCTTTTTCCGTAGTAAAGTTTCATGTCTTAGATTTACAACGCCTACTCGCACACTTTCTAAAACCTCCGTTTGGTCATCCAAAACACAGCTGCAAGTTAGGTGTGCAAAGCTGTCTTTTTCTGTGAAAAGTAAACTTTTCAAATTGGTTGAGCATGCTAATCTTGTTTTATTGACGAGTTTGCTATTTTTAAATGATGTTTATATATTAAAAGTAAGATCTGGAAGGTTTGGTTAATAAACTCTAAGTTTTGAATGAGTTATGCAAATTTTAAACCTACTTTGACTATTTTGCAAAAAGCTGAAAATTGCCAACTTCCGATGCGCATAACTTTCTCGTTACTTAACTTTTTAAGTTGATTCTTTTTGCAACATTCCCTAAATGTTGATTAGTTCATGCCTGAAAAATTACAAAATCTAACTCCAAGTATGGAGCAAATTAGGCATGCCACCAAATGGTGTGTCAAAGACAATAATGTTGATTTTTGCCAACTTCCAACACGCATAACTTTCTCATTTCTTAACATTTTTACTTGATTCTTTTTGCAACATTCCCTAAATGATGTGTAGTATATATCTGTAAAATTTAAAGAGTTAACTCCAAGTAATGTGGATTTTAGCTATGCCTCTAGTTTGAGTGTTGAAGTTGACTTTCTGAGTCAACTTTGACCAAAATTGCAATTCTTTGAATTTCTCCCAATTTTGGAACTTGTGTATGCATTGTACGACTTGTGTGACTACATGAAACATGTTAGGTGTTAAAATTGCTATTTTCGTCCTCGCGACACCTCCTAACCCGTTTAGGCCATATTTACCCGAACAGGTTAATTGTGACCAACCTGTTGAATCTTTTGCTGTGTATCAAGTGCCCCCTAAGGTGAGTTCACTCTCTTTATTGTTATGTCCAGTTAGGGACGATAACGCGCAAGTGGTTGCATCCGGTAAAGGATGGTAACCCGCAACGGTAAGGTATTTCTTACTGAGTAAATTTCCGACCAATATCATATGTGACACTGAATTGCTTTTAAACTAAAAAGTCCTTACATTCGGACCGTTAATATAGAATAGCGAGGTGATGTTGAGTAGTACTACTGGGGATTGACACCCCCGCCCAGCGGTGCACGGGATGCACCCACCCGACTGGAGGTCGGACTGGGATCAATGTTAGCCTACCCTCCGTGGTCTCTCAAGACACGGGAAGGCAAAATCCATAGGTAACCCCTATACATTGTCAGCTTCGGTTGCGAACGATTCAAGTGTGCATAACTTAGGCTAGCTACCTACGATATGGAAATTTTACTGGTCTTATGATATTGATTGTGTTGTACCTGTCTTTATTCATAAACTTTAGGTCTACCTGTGACGGGTAGACTGCTTTAGTGAACTCACCAGCCATGGCTGACACTTGATTGTTGAATGCTTTTCAGGTTAGCTTGGAGGATCATGGATGGCACGGGCGGCGGCAGTACTACTATGGTGCAAACCCTTGAGTTAAAGAAATATTCAGACAATTTAAATTCCTGTATTTGTAAACAACAACAACTTTGTACATATGTAACAACTTCCGCTGAAACTGATTTACTATACTTGGTTTTTATAAAACACATGTTTTTCTTATATTACAATACTTTATGGCTTGGTTGTAATCAAATACTTGGATCCTGGTCTGGATCATACCCCCACGCGGTTATACTCCGTTAGTGGTAATTTGGGGGTGTGACATACATTCACAACACATACACATAAGTAGAGAGATTTATATAACTCACATCAAGTCCTCTAAACTATAAATCTCAGTATCAAGAAATCAGTTTAATAAAACTGAAAACCTACTCTATATTACAGTTATCTAAGTCACTCTAAAGCTAACATTAAGTAACCTAACCTATAAAACTCTGTAACAAGAAATCATTTTAATAAAACTCAAAACCTCTTCTACATTTTTCATCTATCTAAGTCACTCTAAAGCTCACATCAAATACTCTAACATATAAAACACAGTAACAACCAATCAGTTTAATAAAACTCAAAACGTCTTCTACATTTTCATCTACATTTTCTTCTCAACAACCTAATTCATTTACTAATCTCATTGCACGAATAAAACTCAAAAACACTTCTACAATTTCAGTTACTAATCTCATTGCACGATTAATAAAACTCAAAACACGATTAATAAATGATCATAAGCACGATTAATAAAACTCAAAAACACTTCTACAATTTCAACTATCTAACCTGCAAATCTCGGTAAAACACACATTTAAAACCCTAGAAATTAAAATTACCTTTGTTGAGTTCAGCAGACTTCGTCAATTTCTCCGGAGATGGTAGATTCGGCTCAAATGCTTTTGTCGGTGTCGCCTGTTCCGTCGTCGGAGGTATCAACTGTTGTTTCGCTAGTTTCGCCATCGCAATTTCATCTAGAATGTCCATTTGGTTCGTTTGACCGTCGATTTCACTGAGTCGTCGGAGATTTTTTTTGAGTTTTCATGGAGCGAATGATGTAGATGTAGCGGATGACGGAGGAAATTTAGGGTTTTCACGGAAGAAAGATACGATCGTGAATGAAAAGGAAGTCATTTGAACGAGATTTTTATATAAAAGAAATATGACGATCGTGCCCCTCCGCCCAAATTTGAGTTTTTTGATCCAACGGTTATTTTTAGGGTCTACGGGGTCTACAAAATACAAGGGGTCTACATTGAACCGTTCCCTATATATATATATATATATATATATATATATATATATATATATATATATATATGGTTCTAGAGAAAACCCCCAATTTCTAGAAAACCAAGAAAACCACTTTATTACCATTGATCAAATAATTAATGGATTAGATTACTTCTGGCATTTCTATAAATAAAAGGACCCTATGATAAATTCAAAATTAAAGCAGAGGGGCATATTTGTAAAAGACAAGTCAAATAATTTTGGAAAACCATCGTCAAATAACAAAATACCTAAATATATTCCAATTTGATTCAGATTTTGAACAAAAACCCACGCAATTTAAGTATTCGACATTCAAAAAACCGAACTGGAAATAGGGCTTTTGGGGAAGAAGAATGTTTAGTCGGAACTGTAGACCTATTGGACTACAAGTTCATTTGGAGGTTTTTTTAGTCACCATTCATTGATTATGTAGAATGTAGAATTTAATTTGCAATCTTCTGAACGTGGACATTGTAGTTGTTTATGTGGGAGTTCTTTAAGGTTTTGCATGGTTGTATATGAAAGAAGGTGATTACATATATGTAACTTGCATGTGAGTGTAAGAATCGTAGAAGAGACTAGCTGCTATTCGTGTTTATTGAATATAAAGTAAACTCTGATTACAATTTGCATATGTGTAACCATTTTATGAAAATTAAAATTTTCATAAGTA
>JBCNJP010009627.1:0-28057 GCA_039602395.1 Deinandra increscens subsp. villosa
AAATCCTACTATACTATCAACATAGCTATAATGCATGCTATAGTCATCATATTACCATAGTTATGATGCTGGCCAAAAGTGGCAACAAAAACGTGTCGACTGGTTGACATGATAGAGAGGCTGTATACTCCACCTATATATATGAATATCAACCAAGGTCGGTTATATCATCTTTGTTTATTTAAACCTTAATAACCAAGGATTTCGTAAATGGGCCGGCCCACCCACATTTGTGCGGTTGGGCCACTACAGCGTAAAAAACCGGCTAAATAGATAACCAAGCGTCAGAGCGATCATCATTCATCAGTACATCATCTCAGACACTGTTCTGAAACTTCCCCAGACGCCTGCCGGGAAATCGTCCGTGCTGCTCCACTCCGACAGCAAAAGGTAAGAAAGCGTACGTGTATGCGTCCGTTTTGCGTCAAATCGCCGGTAACCATATTCTTTCATTTTTAGGCACAGTCTGATTTACAACATAATGCATAGGTACCCCTGTTCGCCGGAAGTACACAAATGCTTCCCGATCACTAATCCTGTTAAAGCAGATAGTTTTAACGCGTTATAGCGTATCATCGATTTCCAATTACAACCATATGTGGGTTGCGTCTTTATAAAATCACTGTGCAAACCTACCGTTCACAATGTCTGAACTGTTTGTGTCCGAACCCAGAGTAACCTGTACCCTTTTTAGGTTTTAGGTTGTATAGAACATACGAAGAGTATTTGTTTTGGCAAAATGATAGGTAAATCTATCATGCACAACCTGTTGCCTACTTGCCTTAGAATCCACAGATAAATTGAGGCTAATTAGGCACTTCCTCATTTCTTATACATTATTCCACAAAATTGTGCCCATTGTCTGTTATAAAGAACAATACATCGCCTCATAGCTGGACTGACCGAGGTCTACCAAAAACTTACATATTATTATTTGTTAAAGTATGAAGGGCACTGTTTTGTGTTTTGTATCTCTTTTAATTGCACATCTGCTGTTGATTGTTAGGAACAACGACATCAATGGAACGTTCAGTGAGGAACTCTATCACAGTTAGCAACGTGCGCTTTATTACAGGGCTTGATGAGGTCACGCAGATAATCCACCAGCAAATACGGGAGAATGATAGAATCTTGGCGATGGTTCTTGACCAGGGCAATTCGCCGTTCAAAGCCTCGGTAGGTTTCCTGCTCCATAAACAAAAAAATGACGACCAGGTACTTCTGGACTCTCTCAGAGCCATGCGTAGAGACGCAGTGGCAAGGCAGGCTGATGTTGCTCGCCGTATTGCCTTTTATGTCCAGAACAGTATATAGTTGTTAGTAGATCTACTTTCTTTTCTTTTCTGCTTCTTTGTAGTGAACCTGAACTAAACTAATTATGTATCTTGGTCTGGATGCAAATATATTTTGGCCGATAATCAACTCCCATTCACTTATACAGTCTGACAACATAAAACCAAACAAATAGCAATACTGTCAAACACTAAAGCAATTAAACAGCCATGCTATGCTTAAAACAACCACTTTATGAAGCAGTTAGCACAAAAGGCTTATCAGTCTGTCATTACTTTTTCTTAAGTGAAAGGTACATTGAAACCGTACAGCATCATAGAAACATGTAAATGCATATTTACTGGAGAACCCATTCACTGAAAATTATGGCAAGCAGCTTTATATGTGTTCACCGTAGTTTCTGCTTCATAATTGTGTTAAGGCTTTACTTAATCACAGATTTGTTACGACGCTCAGAAGTTTTAGATTGGGCATGTAGTAAAACATTATACTCACCTTATCTAGCATTCTCATATTATTCTTCCGCCTACCAGTGCATGATAAGTGCTCTATAGGAGACAACTGTAACAAAAAGACAGCAACGTGCTACTCTTTTTAAAAAAGTGGATATATAAAAGCTTACATTTAAGAAGCTTATATGAGTTGCTCATAGGTTCTATTCGTGTAAGCAAGTGAGGATTTTCTCAGATGCTGAAGACCATCTATTCACATAGTTAAAATCCTACCACCTGTCATATCATACGAGCTAGATATGGACATGTATGTAGCTATTTATAAGAACAAATTCAATCTCAGAATGTAAATTTCTAGAATGTTTTTAAACCATACGAACATTAAAAAATAGTATAACCCCTTTTCCAAGGGTTCTCAATCTAAGAAGCAAAGTTTTTTGCTTTATCAATACATAAGATAGTATCATGCAAAGGTGACTGAGAATGTGTAATTCTTTTTGTCTATTATAAAAAACAATTTCTTATATGGCCCAATATGCTGTTATTACTAACACATATAAAGTAGGAGCCCACTATTAAATTGGGCTTCTACCCAAATGGTAAAACTGATTATAAATAAATGATAGTTAAATGAAGCTTCTACCCAAAGACTTATTAAACATGTTTTCCCTAACGGTCAATACAAAGCGGCCTTCAACGTGTGCGTTCAAAAAACCCTTCCACATGTTAGTACCTTCTCTTTCGAACTTTTGATAATCAAATATGCTTCTAAAAATGACCACAAGCAAGATAACGCTAATGGATATGTAAACTACAAAAGTGAAATGTGATATATAAAATTAAACTGATGCAATTCGTTTCGTGATTAACACAATTTCTACGAAACGCCTTTGCCCGCGATTGAAAATCATAGCCCAATTTAAACGAATGAAAGTACAAATCCAACATTGATGTCTTCGCATATTACATTATCATTACACTACATAACATTTCACAAGTTATTGCTTCATTAAATAGATAGTTGTACCATACAAAAATACAATGCATGTAAAAGTCTCACACATATATCTCTTTTATTGCTTGATGCAGTCAAACTGTATGAAAAGGAGGAGGTGAATGTGAATGTGAATGTGAGTCTATTCTGTCACCATATCTGACCCCGATGCCCCTCTCAACACCTCCCGTCAGAGACCTCTGTCAAAGAAACCTTCCACATCTTTCAACCTTGCCTGTCTAACTTATGAGAACGAAATATCCTTCTAATAAATAACCGGTGGTAAACAAGTACTAATGGATATGTAAAATAGAAAAGTGAGCTATGATATATAGAAGTGATGAGATTTGTTTACTGATTAGCCCAATTTCTAGAAATGGGCTTCAGACCACATCCAAAAGAATCGTTTAATGGTTAATCTGAACGAAACCTTCGGAAATTGTTCTGATTAATTTGAGATGTATATTATAAACTTCTTACATTTCCCAACCCTTAGCAAAAAAAATGAAAGTGTGAACTTATGTTCATTTAATTAAATTGCAGCTTTCATTGTTGGAAGTTTCTATATATTGTTCTTAACCTTCTCCACACTAATAAATTTTTATCGTGTAACAATCATAAAGTATGGATTTTCACAAAAAATACATGTCACTAACTCTATTCCATGTTGAAGGAAAACAAAGTAATAACAAACACATAATAATGAAGGTTGGGAAAATCTAATCAATAAAATCTTGAATTACATATCGTAGCCCAGCCTGCTAATAACCTCACTGTTATCGTATTTAAGCCCACATTCATAGTGGGCTCCGGCCCAGTTTGGCAGAACTTGGAGGGAAAAAAACGACGGTTGTAGCAGCTGAAAAGACAGGTTCTTTATAAACCCATCATGTCCATCAACCACTACCGTCTTCTTCACAATTAAGCTCCAGCAGAGACGACTGTCGGATACCTTCTTCGCCGGAAAAAAAGGTAACAAACGTCCCCGGTTTATTTTATTTGTGGTTTAGGAGACGAGAATACTTATTTACCCAGTTTTAACCATACACATTCTGCAAGACCACCAATTTCTTACTGCCCTATTAAGACTATCTGCATGTTAAGTCTGATTCATTGATTTCTTTAGATAGAAAACTAAAATGAATCGGAAAAGACCTTCCCTTTGCCTACCATTCGTTACTATTGCTAAATTCTATATTTATCCTTCTAAGTAATTGTTGTCTAAATACCCGCTTCACAATAATTTCGTCATACTATAATCAAGGCTGTAGATATGAAAACAGGGCTTCTTAAATTTTCCCCCTTTTTTGCTTATATTTATACACATAGTCATTTGTGTTCTTCATTATGCAATTAGCTTGATCTCTCAAACATACATTTAACTAAAAGGATGTGTACATTTTTTTTAAGATTCCTACATTATTATTACAAACACTAATAATTGATGTAAAATGTTCCCTTTTTATTATAATTTTGGGACTAAGAACAGCAGGGACAATGGAAAGACTGGTTACCGATTTTCTTGCAATGTCGAGATCAGAAGTACTCACAGAAATTGATGCACTCATCAAAATGGTGCAGAGAACATCTACTATGAATCAAACATTATTACATAGACTCCTCAGTCAACCGCCTTCACCGTCCCGTTATTTTATCGGGTTTGTACTGCTTGAGGAAGTACGCGTAGCTAATTCAAGACTGCTGCAGCTGTTCGCGCTACGGAGAGCAGCCGTGCAGAGACAGTGTGTATTCACACCCCCTGCCTCAGAAATGTCACAGCATAGGATGTAGATGTTGTTTCTACTTTTGTTTTGATAATGTATTTTTTTGTGAAACCTGCCTACCCAACATAATATAGTTAGGGACTGCAAAAATTATACTATGAAGGCAGATGGTACATTATTATATTGACTCATTTTGTTGTAATGAAATTATAACGTATGCTTCGCATAATGAATGTCCACTATAATAATACTTGAACTGTAGTTGGTTGTGTCAAATTCCTGTTAAGTAAATAATGTTGATAACGTTGCCTGATTTGCCTACACTTCTACATTGTCTATACCGTTTAAGACACTAATCGCTGTAACTGTGCTTCACATGCTCGAAAATTGCAATGTAACTGTGCTTCAATTTTGTATAGATGACGTTTAAGACACTAATCGCTGTAAATGGAGAGACTGAACAACATGGACCAGTGGTAGGTCTTTATGTTAAAGCATTACATTCAAACAAAAACGCATACAAGTCTTCTACTAATGTGCTTTATCTTTTCGTAGATTCTGCCTGTTCTATTTACACAGGACTTGCCAAAAACATGCACGTGTATATTAGTTGTTGACTACAAAAAGAACAAATTCAATGTCAAGATTGAGTACATGGGTTCTGGTTTGTGGATAACGGATGATGCAAGTTGGTCAGGCTTTGTAAATTCCTTTAATGGCCAACATATACGGAACCTGTGCTTTACATGGAAGAAGAGGAATAAGGTGGAGGTTGCTGCATTCAATGCTGATGGCTTAGAGATCCGAGAAGATAGCAGTGGAAAACAATTTATAAATGCATGCATTGTCCAAACCACCGAAGAATCATACTATGAACAGGTAGTATCCTTTATAAAAACAGATTAAAAGCATGAACATTAACTACTAACTGTGTTGTATTTTTAAGACAATTCATTGTATCCTAATTTCCTATATTCTTTCCTTGAATCCAGCATTTCTCATCTCAGTTTCTTCAGAAGTTTGCAAACCACGTGGTTTTTCATGATTCCTTACATGTAAAAGAGGAACCCCACGATGAAGGCACCTCTGTACAGGTAAGTAGGTTTACATCATCTCGAAATTTCTATATCTTTCTATATATTTGTGAACCTCCATCCTGTACATATTTTATAAACTTATTATTATGACCGGGAGCTGCTATACTATTGTTATATTTTATCCCCTGAATTTGTACCATCCAAAAACCAAAAATAATGAAGCACAACTAATGAAAATTGTTGTTCAACATACATGAAGGCCCAACATAGTTGTTTCTTCATACCAGCTTCACTGTTACATGAAGAGCAAGTAAATTTGATTAACAATACAATGTCCACAATTCTCTTTCACAAACAGAAGCACACTCATGTACCACACTATATGATGTCCACGTGTTTATATTTTGCCATGAAACAATCACTATCGTCTTCTTCTTAGTGCCTTTTCTTTATTCATCCTATTATCAGTTATTCTAATACAGCTTCCTAACATTCTACATAAACGAATACAGATAGCCGCACTTCACTTTCCAAACCGTTGTTCCAGCAGAGGTGCAAAAAAGGTTAAGTTTTTTTGTGGACGTCAAGATTGTGTTGTGGATGTTGTATACAGCGTCAATCACGAAACAAATCAAACAGTCCCTGTAGGGTTGAGGGGGAAAACATGGCCACTGTTCTATAGTGTGAATAAAATTGATACTGGATACTGGTTGGTATTCACTGATCTGGGAAGTACTGAACAACATGGCTTCAACTTTAGTGTCGATGTGTTTACCGAATTAGGGGTAGCGCTGTATCAGGACCCTGATCATTATTGTATCATTTCCCTCCTCACACATCATCACAACGATCTGAAGCAACACTATTACAAAAAACTCACCCTTCGGAACTTTGAAAGCCAACTGCTGGTATTCTTTATCTGTGATTTACCTACCTATATTATAGCGCGTAACGCTACATTAATTTTAACTTATGTAGGTATAATTAATTATACTTTCCTACTTTCCATTGCAGTCTGTACCTAAAGTTATGCACCAGATGTTCAGGACTCATTCCTACAGCAAGGCAGTTTTACACTATGGCTTGGTTCAGTTTTCCGTCAGGATTGTTTATAGCGGTGAAGATGGTCCTCACTCTCGGGTGAGCATGATGGCGGACTGGCGATCATTCCTACAGCAAACAGGTGTGCCTCGACACAAGCTCTTGCGATTTGAGCTGCATGATGACATGGTACACCCGGATGACACCGTGCATTTCCATGTTTGTTAGACTATGTAGGTGGATGCTGTAATCATTAGGTTCGAATGCTACATTGTTCTGGGTTACTTTGTTCTTTACTGTGTGTATGCCCGGGAAAGATTACTATTTCTAATGTTTTGCTATGCTATTAATGGTGACAACAACCTTTTAAATAGACCTGCACACGGCTTGCGTGCATATTTAAATTGATACTTCATCTAAAAAAATATTACTTTATAAACCTATGACATCGTTATAGTTTGTTAAGGTTAAGCATCAACGTTTTCAATAGAACCGTATGACAGTTTTCTGTATATTTAACTCCATCGTCCAAGTCGGAGGCTTTTAGTTCGTAAACACCTTCTGTTGAAACGTGATACTAATAAGTGGGTTATAGAGTGCCTCACACTAAAAATGGCATGTTCTTAAATTGGTATTGTCATAATAAAATTCCATTTTTGCTATGTACGCACTTATCTGCTTATTCATATGAGGAACAATAATTTTGCCTATCATAATTCTAAATCATAATAATATACTTATGATATCCCAAATACATGCCATTTAGTTTTACCATCATTGATGTTATCACCTTACATAATTTACTTAATTTATGGAAAATAACGCTTAAACGATAGAGTAATCGTTTTATAAGACTATGTACATTCGTAATCAATAAAACGTAATCTTATATTAAAAAACGTATTTCTCTTTCTGCTCCTTCTTCATATGAGGAACAATAATTTTGCCAATCATAATTCTAATGCATAATAATATACTTATGATATCCCAAAAACATGCCATTTAGTTTTACCATCATTGATGTTATCACCTTACATAATTTACTTAATGTATGGAAAATAACACTTAAATGATAGAGTAATCGTTTATTAAGACTATGTACATTGGTAATCAATAAAATGTAATGTTATATTAATGAACGTGTTTGTCTTTCTTCAATCTATTCAAAGTAAGGTAACTTATTTCTTGATTGCCATTATTATAATAATAAGAACTAAAACCTTACGGAATATATACTTATCAGGAATATGGTTATCTTATTTAAACTTATACAAACATATCCAAGCTCTATTTGATTGTCACTCAACGCGTCATATAAATATATTTATTCTTTCAGTTGTTTCATATATTAAATAACTGTTTTATCTTAAAGCAGATATATTAGTTTAAAACAAAAAAATATAACCATTATTTATATAACATATAGAAGATAAACCTTATGAATTTCATATGTTTATGTTTCCTATCAAAATAATCTTAATTTATTTGTATAACTTTTGCAGCTTCAAGCCCAACTCATTTACCAATTTTTTTTACCCAATAGCCCAATTCATAAAAGATGTGCCAAAAATACCGCTTATATGGATACTCAAAAGACACATATTCAACACGACATTGCAAACAGCTTCTACACGTCTTCCCTGCACATACTCATCGGAAAATCAACCCACACTGTGCGCTTCTCCGACCAAAGGTAAGAAATCCGACCTATCCGCTTCAGTTTTCTTCATAAGATCCATGTAGCCAGTTATCTGCGACTCACTTCTCTATTTTTTTCAATTAAATGAGATGAAACCCCTGTTTGCCAGTTTCTAGCGGCGACCATTTACATTACTAATCCTGTTAAATCAGACACATAAGACCTTCATTCTGTAGCGTCAATCCTTCATAGAGTGGCAATTCTCTTTTTATTTGCCGACTTTCGCGATCACACCACTGTTGAGGTCTTAACAGTACAATTTAGGTTCCCTGTGCTTATTTTATGTCTCTATACATGTGTTCTTCTGTTACCAACAGGTTGCATGTTAATAAAGAGGTTCCTAGAACCCAGATTCCCTAAAACTTCCTTCACTTGGCTTACAATTGAGATTTAAATAGAGCCTATTTATGAGTTTTCTTTTATGTATACATTCATACCCAAATTTGTCTCTATGCTCTATTATAACCAATTCCTGATGTCCTCATACATACGGGGATTAATATTTAACCAACCATCAGAATTTTGTACTTTTAAGAACACTAAAAATGCTCTGTTTTGATACCCAATGTTACCTATTAGGAACAACCAGCAAGAATGGAACGTTTAGTAAGGAACTTCTTATCAGTAAGCCATGTGCAAATCATAACAGAAATTGATGCGGTTATACATACACTCTATAGGACAATAGAGGAAAATGAAAGAATATTAGCAATTGTGCTTGACCAAGACCCTTCCGACTTAAAATCCTGGGCTGGATACCTGCTACATCAAGAAATTGCTACCACTAGAGCAACCCTTGAAAGGCTCAAACTGATGCGGAAAGAAGCTTTACAGAGACAGCTTGATGTTTCCCACCGTGTTGCAAGGATGTTCCAACCAAATATATAGTAGTTGTTGTCTTTTTTTTGTTGTGTGTGATGTTTTGGAAATCACAATTCACCACATTATATCATTTAGTTTAGTAAAGACTATATTTTGGTGGCACTAAACTTTGATATGACTTTTGTACACTGACATTTGCTTGGTTGGTATATAATGATTATTAGTTATCTCACATTTTAATGTTTTCCTGTTTCATTTCTCTATATGCCATTCTCTGTTTTACTAACTCTTTTTCATATCTATATTTACTCTATTTGATGCTTCCTTTATTAAAGAACAGTATTTAGTAATTCAGATTGATAATCTTTTACTACATTTATCCTTATGTTTCTCACAATCTGATTGCGTCCGTCTAAGGTTTTGGCTAATTTTGATATCATAGGTTTTAGTTTTGTGGGACATTTGTTTGCTAAATCTGCTATATTTTTGTCATACTTAGTTATGTAATAATTTAAGAATTGCAGGTTAAGTCAAAATATTCAGATTTAGCAAAGTTACATTGATTATCAAGATTTATGTGTCGGTTCGGTTAGGTATGTCATATTGTTTTCAACTATGAATAAATGGTGTCTACCGTATAATATATGGCGATGGAGAAAAACCTATATTAAAATCATATGTACCTCAGCAGGACTCCAGAAGGTTTAAATAAGACTATTAAAATTATTCGGTGTTAAAAAATGAATGATCATGTATAGCATATCCAATTACATAAGTAGGACTAAGATGAAATAGAAAATCATACCAACATTATCATTGATAAATTAGAATTTTAGAGCGATTTAGAAATAGGTTTTAAATAATATAATCATTTCGCTTTGTATAAAACTTATGATTTGTACTCTCTACCATCTATTAATTATTTTGTAAAACCTATACATCGTATGCTATCCTATATGCAAAACGTCAGAAGTTTTACAAAAATACGGCACCAATGTATATGTTAATATATACGTCGGTACTGAAGTTAGTGTTCTAATTAACTTAAATTAAGTTATAAAATTATCATAGTTCCATGTAAAGATGTCATCAATTTTCAGTGTTATATGACTAATGACTAAAAATGGTATGGACTATGGAGCATATCACCTATGATTTTGTTGCACGGCCCAATACCTCCCAAGTCGGTTTAAAATCCAGGCCCATGTCCATTGTGGCCTTTAAACCATTTCCGGAAAACAGGTGGGAAATTGTTTAACCGTTAAATAGACGCTGAAAAGACAGAGACTTTATCACGTCATCGATTCAAACAGTCGCTACACAATCCCCTCTTCATCTTCACCATCTGGGTTCACCAGAAAACCACGTTTCAAACTCACTGTACAGAGGTACGTATTGCGCCTTTTGTAGTACCTTTTTTTTATGTCTCATTATCTATGAACGCCAACATTCACTGATTATACGGCTTCTTCTTTCAGTGACATACTTAAACTCTGTTGTTTTCGGTCTCCATGTAACCCCGTTTAGATATATTGGACTGTAGAAAACGGAAATCTACAAACTTTTTACTAT
Source organism: Deinandra increscens subsp. villosa (assembly GCA_039602395.1). NCBI lineage: Eukaryota > Viridiplantae > Streptophyta > Magnoliopsida > Asterales > Asteraceae > Deinandra > Deinandra increscens. Next base: position 10,635 of record JBCNJP010009627.1, read on the forward strand.
ATCCTGTCGCCAACACATAGATTTTGATAGTAAAAAAGCTTGCATGTTAAGAGAAAGAGCCTAAAATTAGGTATTCATAGGGTATACTATAAAATCTGGAAATCCCACTACTTTAGATTGTAACCTGTCTTCAACAGATGCAGTTTCTTAGTTACATAGGTTAGATTTTGTGGTAAAAAATCTTAATTACATGTTATAATTTCTCTCATGTTGTGATGTTGCAATCAATATTAAGATAATGTCCATAAAGGAAATCAATAACAAACAAATCAAAATCATTCACTTTAAAAAATGTTCATACTCCTGTTGGCTTTCTTCGTGTGCTCTGATGTTATGTTTACAAGGCTTGCCCTGTTTATAGTTGCTGATTCTATGAACCCAGGTATGCTTACAAATGCAATCTACATGGGTCTGATGTCTTGAAACTGTCTCCTCACTATGTACTTCATACAACAACACTAAGTGATCCAATCCATTAAAAAATATAGAATAAATTTTTTTTTACATGTTCTATACTAATGGAAATTCGTTATTAATGTATGCACCTCTCAGCAACTTCCATGTTCAGACACTGCGTATATCTATCTCAATTTAAAACAGCTACCTAATGTCACTTCAATTCATTATAAAGAATATATATTTGTTTCCACACTTTTATGACATGATACTTGCTTCCAGTAAGATCAATATATCAAGCACATAACCTATTTTGCTTCTATACAGATGCCTTATAAACTGTTGCTTGACCTTATTCCAGAAAATGAAGGGCCTCGCGGAGTGGTTAGTTCTTTTCTTTAAACAAGTCTATGGTTAGTAAAAATGATAACATATACACATAAATATATAATCTCTATGTAGGTTTTCCCCTTGCAATTCACACGACACATGCCCAAAAACTGCACATCTGTTCGTTTTGTGGACTACGAAAAGCACAAATTTAGTGTCAACCTCACTAATATTGGAAATGGTTTGTGGGGAGCTGAAGATGACACATGGATGTCTTTTATCAATGCATTCACTAGACGTGGCATACAAAAGATTTGCTTAAAATGGAAGAAGCCTGACAAGATAGAAGTTAGTGCATACAATGAAGAGGGGCTGGAGATAAGAAGGAAAAGGAATGGAAAAGAATATCTTAATTCATGTGTCGTTGAAGCAACTGATCAAACATATCATACGCAGGTGACATTCTGACTATCTATATGTACAATTTCTCATATTCCATCATTGTACATCATCTTCTTAATAGTTAATTTACTATTACTAATAAGAGAACTTCACTTCTATACTGTAGCTCCTACCTAAACAGTTTGTTGAAAAATACTCAGACACCCACGTTCATAAGGCCGCATCACATGTAAAAATTGATCCTGCTCATGCAACAGAAGGAAAAAAGGTTAGTCATTTTACATCCTCTACAGAATTTTATTTCACTACTGATCTTAAGGTAAACACAGCTTTAATTTATTTTTATGATTGCTTACATATGCCTTGATTTAGTTACGAATTATTGTTGTTGATATAATGGAAATATTTAATTTCCTTTTTAAAACTCTACATTATATAGTTAAGAAGTATAACTACCTCTAACTTAATATTCTTTCACTCAATTAACATAACTACTTTATATGCCAATCTCAAAGCCTACGAATATAACTGACGTAATATTAACACCATTACCTTCACACAATCTTACAAGAAGGTGCTTTATATCTACTAATACTGATGGTAATATAGTATATGTGATGACACCAATGAAACAATACCACAGCCAGATCGCTATACGGTATTCATCTATTAAATTACAGCAATCTGTAATTTCCCATATTTATCTTGCATAGTTAACATGATCTAAACATGGTTCTCATTAATCATAGTGTTTGCATAATAGGTAATATTATATTAATTAATTACTTCATACCTAAGGCATCTTTTATTTAACTAGATAAAAATTTACTAACAACTACAATAATCGACAACTGTTACATACTCACATCTGCAATCAGGTGCTAATTTTCAATGTTGTTAAATTATACGATCTGCCAATACAGTTGCCACAATGGAGGTTCCGAGGAAGGCCAAATACAGTAAAGCTTTATGCGGCCAAACAAAACGCGGTCGTCGATGTCCTTTCGAACACGATCCACAGACACAGCAGCAGGTCCCAATAGGTTTTACAGGTCGAAGCTGGCCCCTGTTCTATATTGCTACGAGAAGGCAAACGGATTGGATATTTGCCCCACTCGCTTAGAATAGATAACGAACAGCCAAACACAGACAACAGTTACAATGGAACTGAATGGACAGGCGGTTACAAAGACAACCATTTAAATCCATATTCCCCTCTCCTCTCAACAGAACCCATGCACAAACAAACCGTTAAGTCCATCTCCACAGCGAAAGGTAAACCTTCCTTCTTTATTGTTAGATGCACTAAAATGACTGCTTACACGATAACTAGCCCACTTGCTCTTCTTCATGCAGACAACCCCTACAGTAATACGAAGAACAGCGAACCCCGTTCATCTCTCCCATACAAGGTACGGAACCAAGATTCTGTATTTCGTTTCGTGAAACATATTTTGGGATGCATGCAACTTTGCATGTCACTAATCCCAATCTTACAAATCAGATACATGAAATTAGCCGTTTAATAAACGTATAACTCTATGTTATCTTTAATAAAACACTTACATTGAAACATCAAGGCTATGACACACTGATGATCCCTTACATTGCAGTCTTCATCTGTTGCATGTAGCCATAAGAAATTTCTAAGATTTAAATGAACATAAACACAATTAATCTGTCTACACAACTGTAATCATGGACAGTACATAAGGTTTCTGCTTTGCTATCTTTCTGTTATACACAAAGTTCTAATTTCAATACAATCCATATTATCCGCTTTCTAAATTATTGTCCGTTAACCAATATTTATCTTTTGCAACATCTCCTTTGAAGCCACACTGTCATTTCTCTACAACATGTTAGATAGGACTATGTTATTACAAAGAAAAGAATTCAATGTTTGTTGGTCCAAGCAATTTTACAACCTACTTCATGAGTGACTTTTAGGTTACCAACTTGAACAGGATGAGCATGATAACAATAATAATAGGATATGACTGAAAAAACATGTATCTATGCTCTGTAATGTTGTTTTACTATTTTATGCACGTTTTTGTATATAGGAAATGGAAGACTATGTCCGTAACTTCTTCATCGCCAGCCATAATGAGACAATCGCTGAACTATCTGCGGTGATAATTGTGGTTGAAAGGTTGCTCGCAGAAAACAGACAAACGCTGGAAGCTGTTCTTAACATTCAGTCCTCTCCCTTCCGTTATGCTGCTGCATCCATGCTAAATGATGCGATTCGTACCAAAGAGACGGAGCTACGGAGTCTACGGTCCGTGCGCAGGGATGCCGAGGCAGCAGCACGTGATATCGACAACCGGATGGAACACTGCTTCCGCTCTAACTTCTAACCGTTATTCACAGTTTTACTTTGAACACACGATGTTCATCCAAACTTTAAACGTACTAATATCTAATGTATCTTTCTTACTTTAGAAATGTCTATCTGTTACGAAATTAATTGATGACAACCACAAGCACAAATAAAAATGTGCATACCCACATTCCATTAAGTTATGTGAACACAATTTAGAAACAGATAACAAGCTTACACAGGTTGCTCATAGGACTGGAAATCAACTACTAATTTATGTTTGTCACATGCTGTTCTTTATAAAATTAAAATATAGGACTTTCACATCTAATGTTTACTGATTTAGACAAAACAAAAGGAACACCAATGTTTAACAAAACTCACGTATACACGCAGGCTCTATATGTACAAAGAAACTTGCAGCAACAATCATATAACAACACAGCAGCATTAATCCTTTCAAGTAATTAGATGTTCCCTCCTGAAATTTTATTATTGTTGGTCAAGATTTAGTGGTTACGTGCATCGCAATCAGTTATATAATAGCAACCATTGGTTCCGCCCGTGCATCGCACGGGCCTGCCGACTAGTATTTTACTAAACTTGAGTTTAGTTTTAATCATTAACTTGTAATAGTTTGTTAAATTATTCCGACGAGTTAGTATAATTATTTTAATAATAGTTATGTTTCCTAGTTATATATTTATAACTTGACGCGATTCAATATACGATCGATCGAGCGAACTAAAAATAATAATAAATATTATTATTTAACACAATATTCAAGGCTTGATTGAACATTTAAATTCATGTCTAATACACTTAATAGAAACAATAAAGATCAACAAACAATACCTCTAAAACAATAGGACATTATAATTTTTTAACCAAAACAGACAACATCAAGACTATATTCAATTAATGAAACAATGAAAACCATTTTATCAAACTAAGAATGAGTGTGTCTAATACACTAATACACTAATACACTAAAACGATAAAAAAAAAACTAAAAACCTAAAATCGCAATGCAAAACCAGACAACATATTGACGGATAATAAAGGGAATAGACTCAAGATTAATGCGGCTCCAGAAACACAAAAACTTGCAAATTTGAACATAAACGATTACAAAAACACAATAACTTACAGATTTGAACATAAAACCCTAAAAAAAACTACAATCAATTAAAAAATTACAAACGATTTGAACTTACAGATTCAAAATGGATAATCGATTAAAAACCCTGAAAATTACAATCGATTTCAAAACCCCAACAAAGTAATCACATGTACAATGTTTTATAGAACTAGTGTTTGAAAATGAATCAAAGTAACTCGTCATACAAATACGAAAACAATCTCAAAACACTAAAAATTATAATCGATGTCAAATACCTAACATCGATCTAAAAAAACTGTAAGAAAGTAATCAAACTAATCGATATCGAAATAAGGTAACTCAATAATGAAATCATAAACCACTGTTAACACATTTGACGTACGATACTTACGATGTTGAAGATCCGATCGAAGTGAATTTGGGGATACAGCAGCGGCGAGAGAGATAGTTTCCACGATGAAACCCTAATCGATCCGAAATAAAATGAAGCGACGTTGATATTTTCATAGTTTATATATCCGGGTTAAAAGAAAATGGATACCAAAATGGATCCAAAAAGATCCGTGCGGTTTTTCTATTTTAATCGATTTTTTTAATTATAATTTATCAAAAAAATGACACATCGGATTTCAGATTAGTAGGAGAGTGACACATAAGCTATTGTACATGTGGACACACTGAATGGGTGACAACTGTACACCTAAAAGTTGTGTTTAATATATAGGTAGGATTAGTTAAAAGCGTCACACATATTGTTTGTGATTATGAAGTAAACAAATAAAAATCAAACAACTATTTATGGGTCCGTCAATACAAAATTAAGAAATCAAAAAATAAATTAACTAGTAACTATTGCTAAATCTGAAATTAACTAAAATAGTCAATTATATGTTGTTATCATGTGTAGGTTTCGCTCTGGGTGGTTCGGTTCCTAGATTTAGAAAAACTTTTCGGTTTAGATTTTAATTAAATACTTTAATAGAAAATAACAAATGCAGAATCACTACTTTTGGTGGCTCTCAGAACATATGAAGTTTTTTGGATACTTTCTTTTTCACTCTTAGAAATCCTCTATATAAATCTCATTTCTATACAACTTGACACGCCAACAACACGTATACTCTTCTAACAGATCATTCCTTTTAGCTTTGGGTAACTATGGCTAAAGACACTCAAGACTCAACTTCTCTTCCCCTACAAGAAAATTTTGTCCATGATAACAAGACGTCCCGAGCCATAGAGCTTCTAATTCTTTCTTTACTCAGCTCTATGTTGATTTATCGAGTCGTCTTTCTCAAAGACCAAAATCACTATCTCCCATGGTTGCTCGCTTTTCTGTGTGAGTCGTGGTTTACTTTCATATGGGTCCTTGGTATGTGTATCAAATGGAATCAATGCTCCATAAAAACATATCCTGATCGACTCTTGAAAAGGTAAAACTAATCTCAAAATTTGTAATCATGAGTGTTCTTAGGTAAAATTTGTTACATTTTGTTCTGTTCTTTTGTTTTATCTTGTAGAACAGCGGACTCATATTCTATAAATACTCTAAAATATATATCATTTTATCCATGACAAGATTTAAACATTCACCACAACACCGCTTTAACACCTTGATAGCATTAGGTTAGAAGCTACTTTGGAAAATGACAACTAAAGGCCTTGTAGCTTAATGGTATATGATTGTATATACGCTGATGTCTCTCCTCACGAGGTTGAGGGTTTAATTGAATGTATATCTGATTAAATGTTTTTCAGGGCGAACGAATATGAGTTTCCAATGATAGATATTTTTGTCACCACAGCAGATCCCATCCTAGAACCATGTATCATAACAATGAACACTGTATTGTCTTTATTGGCGGTAGATTATCCTACAGACAAGTTAGCTCTTTATCTTTCGGATGATGGATGTTCACCGGTTACGTATTACTCCCTTGTTGAGACAGCAAAGTTTGCAAAACTTTGGATTCCTTTTTGCAAAACGTATAATATCCAAGTTAGAGCCCCTTTTCGGTATTTTAGTTCAAACTCCACCCTTCTAGAAGATGATTCTTTGGAGTTCCGGCATGAATGGAAAAAAATGAAGGTAATAATTTTTATTAAGCTCCTCAACTTTTATTATCTTTATTAATATAATAATACAAATAGATTATTATTATTATTATTATTATTATTATTATTATTATTATTATTATTATTATTATTTAATTAAATATGTAAAATGTAGGGTACGCATCTTGTAATAAATAACGAAATATAACTAAGGTTGCAGAAGTCCTCGGCGATAGCTCGACGGTCGACTGGTGTTAAGCGATTAACCGGATTAATCGGTGATTAGTCGGGGATTAATCGAGACCCTAAATTATTATAGAAAACAAATATAAACATGTATATATTTCAATATATCAAAACCTTTGACCCAACTTGTAACCCCCATTTTTTTATTCTTTTGTTACAAATCGAGCTTTTGGTTTGCTTTCATTTTTGCAATTACTTGTCCGCGAAAACACTGATCTGGAATAAATAAAAATTAAACCCAAAAACATTAATTTTCAATGTTAAGTAATATGTAAACAATTAATAATTTTTTATTTTAGAGTTTAAACCTAATTTCTAATAGACCTAAACTTTCAATTCCAAATTCATTACTTTTGTTTAATTAGGCCATTCTTTCTACCCAATATCTGTTTAAAAGGTTTAATTATTTTATTGCAAAATAATCATTTTTTATTACTGATAAAAACTATTGCAAAATTATAATTAAATCTGGATTTTCAGACTACAACTAGAACTCGTCCTTCTTTGGGACCCCCAAATTCCCACTTTGGTCTATCACTCAATAATTTGATATGTAATAATGGTTGTCGGACACTGACTGTACAAATTCATATGTTTATTGTCTGCATATATATGATCACAGAACGAATATGGTGATCTTTACAAGAAGATAGAGCTTGCAGCCGAGAGGCCTTTCACATGTGAACGTGATCCGGATTTTGCTGTTTTCTGTGACGTCCAGCGGTCAGATCATCCAGCTATCATCAAGGTAAGATATACCAATCCTTTTAAATTCTGATAGCACATGTAACTAATGTCATCCATGCGTTTTATGAAAGAGACAAAAGTGCCTAAAAAAATCTTAGAGGATAGCTTTTGGGTCGTCCAAAAATGACAAGATTTTGATGTGGTTCAAAAATGTTTATTTGATTGCGTCACGACATTTGGCATCGTGGTAAATGGTTGAATCTTTATTCAATTGAAAACAAACGTACATGAAAGTTACATAGACACGAATTACAACAAACTCTCCTAAGGATAATCACAATACAAGAAAACTAATCAATTATGAAATATTGTCAAAAATATATAATAAAGAATAAAATAAACCACTAATTTAGACTCCTTTTCAAGTTGGAGCGTGGAGATTATCAACACCCAACTTGCTGAGGAGGTGATATACTAGTTGTTGTGAACACAAGGCTTTTGTGAACAAATCTGCGATCTGGGCTTTAGTGTCAACATCATTTGCTTGTATTTCTTTTGAGTCAACACGTTCATGGACAAAGAAATAGTCCATTTCGACATGCTTGGTGCGCTCATGATAAACATAATTATTAACTATGTGTCAAGTTGCCTGGTTATCACAAAATAGCATTGTCGGTTGATCCTGTTTCATCATGAGCTAACTTAGAAGCCAACGCACCCATAAAATCTCACTGACTTTGGTACCATAGAGCGACACTCTGCTTCAGCAAAAGAATGAGACACCAAGAGTTATTTATTTGACTTCCATGAGATAGGAGGTTCTCCCAATAGTAACACATATCTGGTCCTTGATCTTCTTGTGTCTGGACAACCTAGCCAATCCAAATCACAATAACCGCTTAGGTTAGTGCCACCATCTTTGGATAGTAGGATTCCTTGTCCCTGAGTGGCCTTTAGATATCTCAAGATTCTGTTAGCTTCCTCCATATGACTTTGCCGTGGGTTTGCGAATTGGCTTAAAACATTTACCGTGTACATGATATCTGGTCTCCTAGTATGTAGATAAAGAATCTTCTAACAAGTCGTATGTATTGACTGGCATCAACTCGTGGTCCTTCATTATCCTTCCTCACCTTTAAATTTTATTCCGTGGGAAAGGCACTTAGTATGACCCCAAGACCCCACTATCTTTCAATATGTCGAGTGTGTACTTTCGCTGGCTAAGGACGAAGCCTTCCTTCAGACTTGCAACTTCTATGCCCAAGAAGTACTTTAGGTTACCAAGGTCTTTAATACTGAACCTCTTATCGAGATACTTCTTCGTTTCATTGATCTTTGAGGCATCGTCTCCGACAATAATCACATCGTCCACATATATGAGAGTGACGAATATTCCATTTTCTTCGTAAATGAAAAGTAAATGATCTCCCTTTGATTGCTTGAAGCCAATTGTCAAAAGTGTTGAGGTGAATTTTCTATACCAATCTGGGACACTATCTTTAATCCATAACAGGATCTCCTCAGTCGACATTCTTTATTCTCATTCCCTTTATCAAAACCTTATGTGATCCTTATGTAAACCTCCTCGTGAAGATCCCCGTGTAGGAAGCCGTTGTTCACGTCTAACTGACGGATAAGTTAATCTTTCATGACGCCAACGGCAAGGAGCATTCTAACGGAGTCCTTTGAAACGAGCCTTACTTTGTACCTCCACATCACCATTGGGTTTGAACTTTACTTTGTAGACCCACATGGAGTCTATTTGTCACACCCCCAATTTCCACTAACGGAGTCTAACCGTGTGGGGTATGATCCAGACCAGGATTCAAGTCCCAAGCGTGTGGGGTGCTTTCTTTTCCATACCTCTCCTTTAGGTCTGACCACATCTTGACAGCGGTAGCAGCATATTTGATGTTATTCCCAATGTTCTTCTGCATTGCATTTGTTAGCCACCCCTGATCATAGCGTCACAATGCATCCAAAGCATGTATGCATCTTCCGTCTTCTCCGGTTTCTTTAGGGTTCCATCGAAAAACCCCATCTTATTGTTCCCAAACAAAAAGTTCACCATTTCTTCTGCCTAATCATTGTACTTATTGTCGGTCAATGCATCATTTACATGCATTTGTCTCGGATATTCGTAAGCATGAATGTAATATGGTGAATTGAAATCACTGTGTTTGTCTTCTGTTTTCTTCCCTACAATGTCACCAATGTTCTTAGTTTGAGAGATTGTTATCGATCCTATTTTTTTAGTGGTATAAGAACCTACTCGGGTACCTTAAAAATCGATATATATGATAAATGGTTGAATCTTTATTCAAATGAAAACAAACATATATGAAGGTTACATATACACGAATTACAACAAACTTTCTTAAGGATCAGCATAATACAAGGAAACTAATCAATTAGGAGATATGATCAAATCTATAATCTATATCTATATATATATATAATAAACAAAAAGTTTGATCCTACTTTAATTAGTAAAAGAATACACTTGTCATCATCACAAAATTTTGATTTAAGTCAAAATTTACTAAATAATTATCCAAATACTAAATTTTCATATTAGGATTTATTTAGTTTAAACTTTTAATAAGTAATTATCAAATAAGTAATTATTCAAATAAGTAATTATTCAAATACAAACTTTATATTAAAATTAGTAATAGTAATTATCGAAATATAAAATTTTAATATTAAGGTTAATATTTTATTCAAGATAATATTTTTATTGCATATATATTATATTTTGTTAAAATTATATACTCTATTGCATATACTTTAATACTTTAATATAATGCTTATAATATTTTATTCATAATAATATTTTAATTATATATTATGCATGTAATATAAAATACTTTATTCTATTTAAGTTTTTTTTTTACTTTTAGTTGACTTTAAATTCAAGTTTACCAAGTATTTTATTTCAATATAATAAACAAAATCCTTATTTTCCATGACTAAATTCATTTATTTTTAAACTGCAAACATCCGTTTACACGGGCATCTCATCATGACAAACGATTACTCACAACATGTTACAACTGTAGTCTGTACGAGTAATCAATACCTTCTGTGTTGTGCATCCATCCAGAAGAAACTCACCGCCTAAATGCTCATTGTCGTAAAACCTCTGACCCACTATAATTACTGAGAAATTTTTATATAGATATAAAAATACATAATTGTCGTAAATTATGATTGTATTTATAGTTTTTTTTTAAGTCCGCCGTAAAACACATAAAGGATGTCTGATATACTTACTTTTATTAAAGGACTTAATCCGAAATTTAGATAATATATAAATGAACTTCTTAGTAATTTCAAATGAAATTAATTATCCCTTTAGACACATCAAATATTTTCCATAAAATACATGCAAATGCGAACACTTCTTTTGTTTCTCTCTCTTTTGTCTTCTCCCCCTCCCTCTGACCGTTCACAAGATCCTACTATCATTCTGAACAATCTCTTTAATTCCTTTTTTATTAATCTTTAAACAATAAAACTAAAAAAAACTCCTTACAAGTACAAAGTAGTAAGGAATTAGAAACCATCGTATAGACAAATATGATTTGGTTAATTTGAAGCAAACGATCAATTTGACATACGAAAACGGTAAAGCGAGCTTTAAATTAAATAAACCACTAATTTAGAGATGTGTGCATGTACATTTTAGACGTATCCTAAGTCTCGTGTCAATCGGTGTTGTAGAACTCAACGAGAACTATGAGTCCCGGTAATGTTGGATTTATTTGGATCACAATAGACAATGTACATAACGATTTTGTGGAGTTCCCAAGACTCTTTTATATTATCAACCCAAACTAAGCAAATAATATGCTATTTTAAATATTATTTTGACCCAAAAGAAACTCTAAATAAAGTAATTTAATAATTATCATCATTGACCTTCAAACAAATAGAACATATTAAACGTTAAAATCTTAAGTTAATCAAGAACTGTCGTCCCTTCCTTGGTGAATTCCACATGTCTGAACTTAAATACAGGCAACACATCTTAGACGTTTTGGCTGTAGAAATAATGACTAGATGGGAACTTGCGTTAAACATTTTTGGGTGAAAGTAGAGTTTGTAGCTGATAAACACATATAATGGATAACATCGGTTGGTACAAAGGGACGGGTGTTGAAGATAGTTAGTTATTACTTTTTTTTCCTTCCATTTTTACAATATTTGGTAACTGATGTAGGTGGTATCAGAGAACACAAATCTACCCCATGTAATATACATCTCAAGGGAGAAAAACCCCAAACATCATCATCATTATAAAGCTGGAGCTATGAATATTTTGGTTAGTCGTTGTTACATTTATCGGTGATTATCCATCTTTTTATTTACCCTACTCTCCAAGCATAATATTACTAATTAAGTACGTTTGTTTGTCATCGCTTTTTGTTTAATGATGATCAAGCAGACTAGGGTGTCAGGAGTAATGACAAATGCACCACTGATGCTGAATGTTGATTGTGATATGTATGCAAACAATCCACAAACTTTTCTTCATGCATTGTGTATGGTATTTGATGACAAGAATGATCAAGAGTGTGGTTTTTTTCAATTCCCACAAGCTTTTTATGATGGATTGAAGGATGACCCGTTTGGGAATCAGCTCGCCAATTTTTATGTGCGTATATTGAATTTCTTTATGCTTCTGTTCTTCATATTTTGTTCCTCTGGTGGGTGTCAAATCAGAATAATTTGTTATTAGTGTTTGGGTAGACATATAATGATATTGATTATTTTATATAGACAAGTTTCTTAGAAATCACGAGAATCAGTTAATTTTAACTTCTTCTTCACATTTACATCAGTATCTTATAAATGGACTATCAGCAATCCAAGGGTCTTTCTACGGAGGGTCAAATTGCTTTCATAGACGAAAGGTTATCTACGGTTTATCTCCAAATGATGAGATAAAAACTGGTACGCTAATTAAAACTTTTATTTTGTGGGATTTGTATATTCATGTTTAACTCTTCATATTGTCATTTGTTATATAGAAAATGTAAGAATTGAGGATCTTCATGAAGTCTTTGGAAAATCGTTTGAACTAAGAGAATCAGCAGCTCATATACTATCTGGAGCAAAACTAGAAAATCGAAAGAGTCCCTCTAGTTTAATTGAGGCAGCGATCCATGTTGCAGGCTGCAGCTATGAGTATGGTACAGATTGGGGCAAAAAGGTAAAAGCATATAAATGAATGATGATAGCTATAAATAGTATAGTTGCATAAATTGGTGGTTCAAGTATCTTATTACAACGACGATGAGGAAGTTTTATGCACTTTGGGTGAATCTCGATCTTCTTGACCCATTGAACATGTTTTCATTTTAGCTAATATATTAAAGTTTAAAAGTTTTACTCGTTAAAGGGGGAAAATAAAAAGACAGAGTTAACCCGTTTAACTTTTTGAAATTGCCACAGCTATTGATTTATTTGTATTCACATTCAAATTATTATTTGTATTATGTTAATTCTTTTGAACTCGAAAGAAAAGTTGAATACATGACCTTCTACATTATCCCTACATTAAATCAACCAAAATAGGCTTTAAACACAATAAGTATTCTACTTAGGTGATATTATTTAATGACTTCGATAAATCTATTTTCAGGTTGGATGGCTTTATGGATCTCTAGCGGAGGATATTCTCACGGGACTTGGCATCCATGGTAGAGGATGGAGATCCGTCGTTTGCTTACCACACCCATTTGCTTTTCTTGGTTGCGCACCATCAACATTCCCGAGTTCTTTGGCCCAACAAAAAAGATGGGCCAACGGGCTTCTTGAGATCTTAGTCTCTGACAAAAACCCGATACTTCTTACCATAAAAGGAAACCTTTGGTTTCGACAAGCCCTCGCTTATTATTGGATATGTTTATGGGGAGCCCGGTCCATTCCCGAGCTATGTTATGCATTTCTTCCTGCATATTGCATCATCACAGGCTCACATTTCTTGCCTAAAGTGAATGATGGGGCTTTCATTATCGCCATGGGTATTGTCATTATTTATAATGTTTATGTTTTATGGGAGTGTAAACGTCTAGGCGTGTCACTACGTATGTGGTGGAATTTGCAGACAATGGCTAGAGTGACTACTCTCACTGCATGGTTATTCGGGTTTTTAAGTGTTGTGTTAAAGCTCATGGGTTTATCAAATGCTGCTTTCGAAGTAACAAAAAAGGAACACAAGTCCAATGATGGTGATGATAAAGATGTTTGTATGTTTACATATGACAAGTCACCCATAATCATGCCAGGTGTTGTGGTTTTATTGGTCAATATGACCGCATTGGTCAATGGTGTGTTAAGATTACTAAAGGTTGGCCATAATGAAATTTGGATGGGGATGTTAGGATTGGGTTTAGGTGAGATGCTTTGTAGTGTTTGGGTGCTACTATGCTTTTGGGAGTTCTTGAAAGGATTGTTTCGAAGCGGGATATATGGGATTCCATCCTCCACGATTTGGAAATCCGGAGTTTTGGCTTTGTTGTTTGTGCACCTATGTAGAAGATCTCAATCATTTTAGGTAATTCGATACGTCATTTGTGTATGAATATTGTTCTATAATTATAGAAAAAGCTAGATTCTTGTTATAAGCCACATCCTTGAGACTTTCAGATTATTCTAGGTATCAATCATTTTCATATGTAATGACACATCTTAAGTTTGAATCTTATAATCGAAAACGGATATTTTCGTAAAGAAAAAGTTACTCAATAGCGATCCAACTAATTCAAAGTCTTGAATCTTTCTCATTATTCACACACACACACACACACACACACACTATATATATATATATATATAGTAATTATAGTTTATACCCCTAAACTATATAGGATTTACAAGATAAATGTCTAGTCTAATATTCGTGACTTCCCATGCATATTTCTTGACAGTGTTTTTGTTACTGTTTTGGTATGACTAGTTAATTATTGTTGACTTATAGATATTGTTCGGTGGTGGGTTCCAGACTTTGCTTCCTTTCAGAGATGTTGCTTTATGCTTTTGCAGGGTTAGACGTTGAGCCTTAACATTCTTGGGTAAGTTTGGGCCTTATCTATCTCCTAAGGTTTGTGTAGGTCCGAAATCCAACCAAGAACACGATTTCTTAATCACAAACGAGTGCGGAATCCTCGTGTGTGATTGATTCAAGAAGAAAGTAGAAGAAATAGATTTGATCTAAGATAAAGATCAAATCTTGAATGCAAAACACTACAATCTTGAAGCTTATGAAACCGATCGGAAACACTAGAGAGTGAGAGAGAAATCGTAAACAATATTCTAAAAAGCTTGTTATAATCATAAACAAGAGAGGTATTTATACCACCTCTTACAAACCCTAGGGCCAATCATAAACACAAATAGCCCAATCATAAACACTAGAAATCGGCCCACATGGCCTAAATATAATCTAACTAAGCCCAAAAGCCCAATAACTAACAAGCCCACAACTAATGTTCATGCCTCTAATATATGTAGCCCAACAATCTTCCCCTAGGCATGAACCATTAGATCACCTATGGCAGCTGCAGATCGAATCTGAAAGTATTCTGCACATTGTTTGACCACCATCCATTTGCCACGATCCGATTAGCCGTTCCATAGAAGATCCCTACCCTTATAGCATTTTCCATATCAGTCTCATCACCGAGAATAGGTTGGGAGGCTAGGAGCTTGATGTCTTTTTCACCAAATCTCAGCAGATCGACCAGATCGTAGAAACGAATTTGCCTCATACTTTTGCAGAGAACCACCACCTCGTGAGTCGTTGGATCATAACACCAACAGTCAAAGCTTTTGACTAAGGTACCGTCTTCGATCTCATCCAACATATTGATCACTCTTGTGCGTTTGGTGGGTGGTCTCCTTGCTTCACCTATCGTCTCACCAGTTTCTGGGTCAGTTCCAGTCTCGACCCATCATACTTGCTTCAGCTTAAAGTTTGCAAAATTATTTTCTAATTGGCTCATCAGATTGTTTCGAATAAGATCTCCTTCGGTGCTGTTCCATCTGTTGATGTATGGAGCTCTAAGCAGACTTCTAATCTCAGGCTCAGTCCATGAATGAAATTGGGCACGTGTTCTATAGTACTCCACTAGACTGTAGTCGTCACGGATCACAGCAAACAGCTTCTTCTCTGTGTCATAGTGCTAGCACAGAATAGCTTCACGACTCCCCCTTTTGTCTATAGAGCTTTCACCAACATCAAGGGTGTATTGAGTGGGGGCTGGTCCTTGAAAGAATTGCTTAAACCAGTTGTCGTGACCTTCTGGTGCTTTGGAGATGACCCTTCCACTTCGGGCATAGTTAGACATCTCGATAGTGTCATCTCCATCATCCACATTTACTTCTTCTGTACCTTGCACACCCTGAGATGAACTTTGACCAGGGGCACCTGAAGTATTTGACTCCACAACATTTTTCAAATCATCAAACTTCTTCTTCAGGTCCATCAATGTCTCATACAGATACTTCATTCTATTCTTGTCAGCCACCTCCTTGTCTTTCAGTTTTCTGTTCTCAGCCTGGAGTGCTTTTACTAATTCTGTTCTGAGACATCAGAAAGTTTATGTGAGGGTCTGCACTTATCCTCATCTCAATTGGTAGCTCAGCAGCTTGAAGTGGGCGGAAACTTGGAATAACAGTTGGCGGAAAACTTGTTCCACTAGAGACACTTATTCTGACAGGGCTGGGTACTACAACAGTGTTATCAACCTCCAGAGATTTCCTTTCTTCATGAACAGGGCTACGTTCACTCAGAAGAGGGCTTTCAGTCTGAACCTGGGCAGGTTGATCTTCAACATTTGGAACCGTTGATTCTTCTTGAGCAGATTGACTTTGAGAACTAGACTCAGTTGGATGGACCATCAACAGACTTGAGCTAGTCTTTGTAAACTTGAATCGGATACTTCTTGGATCTGTCTTCTTCCTGGGAGATGGTTCACGGAAGGGGACAAGCTCTTCAAGCATTTCATTCACATTGAACTGAATATCCAATTCTTGAGGGATGGAGTCACCACTAGAAGATGAGTTCAGGACATCTCTTGATCTTTTCAGATTGATTGGTTCCAAGTCTCCATAGATATCATCATCCATATTCCCTTGATTAGCAAAGATGTCGTCCATCACATTTTCTTCATCTGAAGGTATCACCACATCTTCTTCTTGCACATTTACAGCCGGAGTTGCTGTTATATCTTGATCTTCAGCAACAGATGCATTTACAGTTGGCACATCGGCTTCAGGTTCAGATTCTTCAACTTCTTGTTCCCTTGCCACTTCGGGAAATGCATCCCTCTTGACCCATTCAAGCCTTCCTTGAAAACTGTTTTTACCCTTTCTGTCTTGGGTCTGTAGTCCAAACACTCCACAATCCATCACCTTAATATCCAGTTTTTCCACCCTCTCTTCAATCATGGGATATTTCTTCATGAACCATTTGAACGTATCTTGGTGTCATCAGGAACTGTTCTCGGGCGCTCAGGTCAGCATTGCCTATCCAATCCAACAACATCATCTTGGAGAAATTGAATTTCCAGTCCAAGGCCAATGCGACAAATGCTGTTCCATGCAGTTTGTTGAGCTGGTCAAAGCTAGTTCTCTTTCCTAGAAATGATTTTTGCATGTAGTGAGCCAGACACCTCCAGTAGTGCGGCAACCACTTCTTGAAGATGGGAGGGAACTCTCCTTCATATCCCAGAGATTGAGCACCCGCTAAAACAACTTCCTTCGGATACTCAAGCGGATCAGCAGCACTATCAATGATGTTCAGCCCTTTTCTGATGTCATCCTCCTGAATCACTATCTCCCTGTTCT
>JBCNJP010009628.1:0-17326 GCA_039602395.1 Deinandra increscens subsp. villosa
TTCAATAGCAGTAACTATGGCATCACCCTTGTGGCTCAATATTGGTTTGAAGTTGATTATTTTTTTATGAAAGTTCCATTCATCATCAATAAAATGAGTTGTCAAACACATGTAATTGATTCTTTGGTTCGATGTCCAAGTGTCTGTCGTAAACGAGACTCTCGGTTTACTTTTTATGAAAAAAGATTTTAACTTCTTTTTCTCTTCTAAATAATAATCAACAATATCACGGGCAACCGTAAACCGAGAGGGTATCTTTACACTTGGACAAAGTGTTTGAATAAATTTTCTAAACCCGTTTCGTTCAATAAACAAAAGGATAGTTCGCACTCAATAACCATTTCAATCAAAGCTTTTCTAACCTTGGCCGGGTCAAACTTCCATGTTTTCAAAGTACTCTGACCTTCTTCGTTTTGTTCCACGCAAATTTCAGCTTGTTTTTCCTTATTTGCAGGGTTCTCTTTGCACCTTCTAAGATGTTTATTTAGCCCCGATGTTCCATGTGTATATGTATTGCAACATATGTTTTCCCCACAATACGTACACTTCCATTTCTCTTTACCATATGTGTCTTTGAATTGAGTAAAATATTTCCAAGCAACCGCCTTTTTCTTTCTTGGTTTGTATTTTCTTTTAGGGGGTCGTTTACCCGCTGATTTTTCCTTGCTTTAATCGTCCCCTTCATCTTCAATGTGATCCCCTCCTTCCTCATATTCCATATTGTCACTAGATATGTCTTCAAGTTCCATCTACACATAAATAGAAAAAACATGGAGCCATGATTAGGGTACTGTAAATCAATGATGATCATAAATAGAAAAAAAATGAAGCCATGATCATGGGTGACAAGGAAGGTAGGCTGCAATGGAACGACAATCATGAAACATTGATTTTAAGAAACATGTTACATTTAAGGAACGGCAATCAATGGTAGGTAGACGAACGATAGATGGGGCTGTCTACTACAGGTCCACAACATCATGAAACATTGATTTTAAGAAGACGAAGTCACAATCAAGAATCCCGGAGTCGATGATGAAAATCATATATAGTACACAATCAGATGAAATCGAAATAGGAAATAGTCTCATACTCTCATACATAAATACAAAACACATATAGAACACAAGCAGATGATGAAAATCGAACCATACTAACCTCTTGTGGCTGCGATTTCTATTTGGAAGACATGATCTCTGATTCTTTTGTGGATTACTGGTCGAAGCAGGGGCTGCTTTTTGGTATCTTTGTGGCTGCGATCTGGAGGTAAGATGAGAAACTGAAGCGACGACGTGATGAGTGCCTATAATCCCGATCGTATCTATTTTCAAAGTTGGAAACCTAATTTATTAATTTAACTGTTCAAATTCGGGAAATCCGGGACATTATCTATTTTCGTGGGTCGGACCTGTCCCGACCCGAGACCCGTAAATGCTAAATTCTAATTCCCGAGTACCGACCCGCAAATTGAAATCCGGAACGGGACGGGCCGGGTCGGTCCGGGTTGTCGGGATTCGCGGGACATTCTCGGTTTCTGCACACCCCTAACTATTTGAACATCTTTTACGTTGGTGTCAGAGGTTATTCCATTAGGCTATCTATAGTGGTAACTCTCTCTCTTGAAGGTTATCTATCATGACGTATGATATGGCAAGAGGGTTATCACAAAAGTGGTATAGTAGAAGATGACTTTATTATACAAATCAATTTATTTTTTTATTATTAAAAAGCGTAACCAATGAGAAAGGAAGAAAGAAAAAATGGGTCAATCAGAGAAGAAGAAAGAGAATAGGGGAGGCGTGATATTACCACCAAAGGGGGAAAGGGGTTATAACTTATAAGCCTGATCGTAGTGGTGTTTGGGGGGTTATAGGGCGCCATAATCCCTTATAACGCCCCACTACGGACAACCTTAGCAACACGTAGACACAGTAGTGACTTCAAATAATAAATTTTGAGACTCGGAGTATTTTCTAGGACAGTCTCGATGGCTTCTCTACAAAAATTTGCCAGTGTGGGGTCCCCACGACCCATGGTTTTTTTCTATTTTCGATAAACTTCCAAACTATTTTCGATAAACTTCCAAATGTTTGGGAAATTTTTGAAAATAAAAATAATTCATGTACCGTGGAGACCTAACACGGACAAATACTTGTCGAGAAGTCATCAAGATGGTTCCGACAAAGACTCTGAGTATCAAAATTTATTATTTTACATCACTACCGTGTTCGTTTAACTCATTTAAATTCTTTATTAATATTTATAAAATTAAATAATTAAAATATTTTTAAAAGACTAAAAGAAAAAAAAAACTTTGGGCTATAAAAAAAATACACTTTAGACCGTTTGGATACACCACGAATTTTTTTGAACGACAATTTGGCTCAGCGTGTATCGGGACTGGTTACCCTAGACCTACCCACTGTCCCGAGTCCGAACCTCATAGCGAGGTAACCCGGGAGCGCCCCCCCAATTGCACCATCGGGCGGGAACCGGGCAACCTCGTAAACCCTCCATTGTGACTCAGGATCAAACAAACTTAATCCTTCATTGCCCACCAATATCTCACAAAGTGGTGTGACTGAGACTAGAACTTGGGAGTTGGGTCTCTTCAACCACAAGCTTAGAATTTAACCACTACACCAACTTTACCCACCAATATCTCACAAAGTGATGTGAGTGAGACTAGAACTTGGATACACCACGATGATCGGGTGGAAATCAAAAGTCTTTGTATACCTATCCAAGAGCTTAAAATAGCATAAGTAAAACTTTAAATTGAAATGACAATCTCTTTCTTTCCCCCATTTGTAAATGTCACCTTTTTCTCTTTTCTTATTTATCATTTTCTTTAATCTTCTTCTCCAAAATCTTGTTTCCTAGTAAAAGCTCTAAAACCAAGCTTTTCAATTTCATTCATTATTTCCATCTCTTCTACGTGTATATGTGGATGTCATATGATCTCTCAAAACATTTGTGAAAGGGATCTCCTTCAAAAAAAAACGAAAAAATTTATTCTACTCACATAAAAACACAGTGAGTGTCTCGCCCCCCTCTCACATACATATAGATTAGTAGATCCGCCTCTGCCTAGAGGCCCTAGACACAATAAACTTTGACTAATTATGTTAAAAGCTCCCTTATCATTTGGTAAGAATCTTGATCTAAAAAAACGTTAGAAACTTACGATTCTTCCTAATTTATCTACAAGAATATGGACGATTATATCACTTACTTCATCGTATATTTTTGCTAAATTTTTATGGTGTCAATACTCAATATGGTAGACAAATTGGATATGAAGAAGTTGGTGGTTTGTATATATAACTTCTTGACTACGGGTTCCAAATATGTATGCTGATAAGTATCAATCCTACTATCTGAGCTATACTATTACTCGATGGAACATTGAGTAAACCAATACTCTCATCCATTCTATCCAATCAAATACCTAACATAACATTATCTTCCTTGTGATTTGACAAGAGATTCCACACTAGCTAGAGATAAACATTAGGTATATATAGGTTTATCGATAATGCTAAGGCTGCCCGTAATGGCGGCGCCCCATCACCCTCATTAACGCCCCAATTAATGGCGCCCTGAGAAGAGGAGGCAGGGGCGGATCTAGGAAAAAAAAATCAGGGGTAGCGGGGACTAATGGGGGTTCAGGGGCAGCGCCCCCGAATTTTTTTAGGTAATTAACGGGGTTTTGATCATATTTGTAGGTAAAAACCATAAAATTTCTTCCAGGGGTCGTGAAAAATTCGTTTCATGGGTCGCGAAAAACAGAAAACCTATAAAAAATAAAAAAAATTGCACGTCGGGGTAAAAGTTCAGGGGCAGCGGGCGCTACCCCTGAGCTCTTACTATGTCCGCCCCTGGCCCCCTGAGAGGAGGTGTAGTGGGGTAGCACCCATTGCGCGGGCGACCTTGGAGAGGATGAGGCGTGATGGTGGTAGCGCCAAGGGGAAATAAACCAATCATAGCGCCAACGGGGTGGTGTTACAGGCGTGATAGGCCGCTATGGAGGGGGTGACGTCCTCGTGAAGCCCATTACGAATAACCTAATATTTTTTTAACGAGTCAACTCAAATATCCTTAATCTATTTTTAATTCTCTATACTTATGTCGACTGTGAACATAAAACATGCGACCACTTTAAGATAAACATATTTACCATATTATTTTTTTAACGGCGTTTGGAACTACTCTCAAATTTCTGATACTCAAGTGAGCATTCCTGAGACAAGATTGCAACCATGAACCATCCATACTGAATTTGATACTCCAGGCTTGACTCGCTCAGGAACACAACCCACTTGGGAAAACCCCCCTTGAGTCATGTTCAAACTTGAAAACTTAAGGTCTTCAAGCTCTAACTATCATCCCCATACAATTAGACCAAATGCTATTTCATTTTACCACACCATTTATATCACAAAGCTACTTAGCTACAAGTCCTTTGCTATTTAACATCTTATTTTCATACAATGTTTTCTGTAACATGGATATTGTCACAACGTCACATGATCTTAGTTAGTGATTAATAGGCATGGTGACACAAGTTCAAATGTTGATTTCATTCATAACGCTCAATGACATGTTTTGTGCCTACAATAAACACAATTAGAGGCAACATTATATAGATTTAATAAAATTTAAAGTTAAGAGTTACACCTGTAGCTTTGAATTATATAATATATATGTGTGAATATTATTAAGCTTCAATTATTATTCATTTTAATAAGAAATACTAACGACAACAAATGCATAAATTAACAATACAGGTCTAATAGGCACGTTTAGGAATATGAATTAGTCAAATTAGGATATACTTTAAATAATCAACAAAACAACTTGGTCACATATGTCGACCGACCAAAAGTCCAACTATAAAATAAAAAAATAAGAAAGAAAACATTTCTGAAAGCGGCCTAACTCCACCGAAAGTAAACATTCTTAAAATCAAAGTCTTGTTTTATATTTATATCTTCTTCTTTTCCTAGTGATTTCGTAATCCGTGGTATCGCTTTTTGTGTGGTGTCTTCGTCACAAATGACAGAAAATGAAATGAATAGATGAATCCGTACGTCTTTTTTCAATGCTAAGATGTGCTTCCTTGTGAACACGCGTATGGAGATGTAGCCACGTGCCTGCAAAAATTACAAATATTTATTTAATTAATTAGTTCTAATATAAACAGTTAAATGCTTTTAAATAACCAAAAAAAAAAAAAACACTGATGATACTTAAATTAACTCATAGCTGATCTATTAGTAAAGTTTTAAAACATATAACTATATTAGAAGGCTGAAATCTACATCTTTTGCAATAGTATAGTTAAGAATTATTCTTAAACTATACTTTTTACAATTAATTTTTGGGTACAAATGAGCTAAGCCAAGCTCGAGCCCATCTAATTGAAGGTTGGCTCGTAAAAAATTATTCAAAAGTCGAGTTGGACTTGGGTATAATTTATCATAATTCCATATGAAGTAGTTTATCTTAACATATATTTTATATATTAATAAATTATATAAAAAAAATGTTCATTTAGACTTGCATGTCAACTCAATGTTTAAAGTTTAAGATCAAGTTTGTTTATTAAACAAGTCATAATATAAGCACAAGTTTGAGATCGTTCTTGTTTATTAAACGACGAGCTCAAGTAAATTTGGCATGATTTCAGATTTAACAAACCATTTAAAGCCTTTTACAACGATTTCAAAATATTTATAGTCACTAAAAAAAGTAAGATGTCGCCAAATTTGCAAATGTTAAGTTTGCAAATTGTTACTCAGGTGTAAATTAGTACAATCGCAAAGTTATTTGGGTAAAAGATGTAAAGAAAAATTATATATTTTCCTCTCTAAACTTATAAATATTTTATCAAATTATAGCGTTATAACTTATACATTAAAAACTTAATTTAAAAAAAAAATATATGTAATTTTGGTCTAAATCAAGAGGATATATTCTAGGTGGATAAAATACTCCCCCCTCCGAAGCTAAATTTAAAAATCCACAGGATAAAATAGTTAAATCGCCTCAAAATTAACTTTTCCGGTAGGGCGTTTGCGACGGTTTTTGCCGTCGCAAATTATCAGAGTTACATATTTAAACGAATCGAGGATCTGGTTATCGAATACCGACCTTTCTTTACGCTTCTCTAAAAACCTCCTCAACGATCTCTTCCTTGACATTGGTAGATCTGAGCAAAACGATCCAAATAAACATCAAAAATCGGTCTAACTCCACGCAAATCAAATCAAAAATGAAAAATCAAACGTTTAATCTCGCACAGATCACGTACCGTTACGGAGTACTCCACCGATCGTTTGATTTTGCTGCTGGATTTCAGGCTTCACAACTGAATTCGCACCTTCAGCAAGCTTCATGATGCTTTCCGCCTGATTAGGCGTAACGTCAAAAACAGAAATGGTTCCGTTGAAGAAGACGGTCATCGGAGCAACAGTTGCAGCGATATGAACCGGCTTGTTCGCCACGAAACTCGTATTAGCAGAAGCAATCGCAGTTTTCAGAAGCTCCGGATTGATTTTCGAAATCACTCCTTGAATATCTGCAGATTTATCAATTATCGTATACGCAATCAATAATCGGCTAATCGAACAATCCTACCTTCAACTGAAAATGCAATCAATTACTAGCAACAGATTCAATCGTACCTCGACGATGAGAAAGCTTTTTCGGAGACGATTCGCGAGAGAGACGAAAGAAGTCGATTTCAACTGCAGATGATGATGATTCCGACATGATTACTGCACGGATCTGATGAATTGAAGCTATTGATTTGATTCAGAGAGAAACTGAAAGTAAATTATATGTTGCAGTTGAACGATAATCGATCTGATGAAGATATTGATTTGATTTGAAGTAGTGGGAAGAAATAGAAATAGAAATAGAAATTGAAATCGGAATAGTATTTGTGCACGAGATAAATGTGGATGCTGCCGTGAATTGGTTGAGGTTTGTTTGTTGTTTCAAGTCTACCTTCCACACTTTTAAACACGCATTTTTAATTTATTTTATAAATGAAAGGAAAAGGCGGAGAAAGAGTTGAACACGTGTTTGATTCGGTCTCAATAATGGACTTCAAAGTAGTTCAAAGTATTTTATATCCACATGGTTACCTAATCAAAGGATTTTCTATTCGAAAAAGTTTAGTGAATTACGTTTTTCGTCCTTGCAACTTAGAGAGTTGAATCATTTCGATTTAAAAGGAATCTTCGTGTATTTTGTAATTATTTGCAATTATTTTAATCACTTATAAATTAATAATAACTTTGTTAACTCGAAGACATTTCTATCTTTTAACGTATGAGAGCATTCATATCTCATTTTTTGTACTACACTCCATCTCTAAATTTTAAAGAAAAACATTAAAAAAATATTTAAAAAGTTACACCATCTCATTTCTTATCCTCATACCACATTTCTAAACTCAGCTCCGAAACTTGATATCAGTTATTCACCCCTCATTTCTATTTTCTATTACTTTATATTATTTGTAAGTTGGTATGAGTGGAAGAGAAAGAAAATTAAATAAATAAATATTATTTAATTGAATATAGATAGATATGGAGAATGAGATGTGGGGGTTTTGGAAAATGATATATAAATTTAGAAATAAAAGTTTTTTAGTTAAATTATAAGGATCGATGAGAAACGGGCTCTGAATGCTCTTATAGATCATTTATGTAAATTATTAAGAGCATTTACAATAGATTTTCTATAGCCACTTCATCAGTAATAGTAAGTTTTGCTAAGATCGATAAATACGTCCCTAAATAACTGACTAGTGTAGCAACTTAGCACGTTATTAACTACGTTGAGATACCGTGGACTAATCACTTCGTCACATATTGAGAGCGACAATGGTGGAACAACTGACGCCATGCGTCACATGAACACATAATGATCTCTGTCGCAATCAAAGAGGTAACTAGATTGATGACTATGTAGTAACAGAAATACAGTTTTTTTTCGATATGTGAAACTATATATATTAGTTTTACTAATGACCCCAAACTATGGAGATATTAAGTTGCAATAAATTACATATCTGAAAATTTAACCTTAGTTGTTTGAGATAGAGAGCAAAATACTGTGAAAAAAATGTGAAAGTAAAAGCGGGAAGATATAAATAAATGCCGTTCCAACAAAATAAGAATAAAGTAATTTAATTGTTTTAGTTATTTTTTTGAGATATTATGATTTGTGACTTAACACTTATGGAATGAGACAAAATGTTAAAGTTTGTTTTCCTTTTTTACTTTTCACCTTTTTATTTAATTTAGTTTAAAATTATGTTTCATTCCGGAATGAATAATAAATTTTGTTTTTTTAAGTTTGTATATTTTGCAAGTTTATTACTTTACCTTTGTTAATAACACTTGATTTTCTTTTTTACTTCATAAATTTGCACTCAATGTTCTTTGGCCCGATTTTGTTCGTTACGCCAAAGGATACTAAGGGGTTGTTTGATAATTGATAACTGGGTAAGAGCTGATTGAGTAAAAGCTGAGTGAGTAAGAACTGAGTGAGTAAGAGCTGATTGAGTAAGAAACTCTGGATGAAATTTGGGTGTTTGATAGTAGCTGACTGAGTAAGAGCTGACTCAGTAATGTATATAGCTAATTTGTTTTTTATATATTAAAAACATTTTATAAAAAATAAAATAAAATAAAATAAAATAAAATAAAAAAAATAAATTTGAAACAAAAAATCAAACAATATTTTTTGTTGCACATATTAAAAAAGAAATGAAACACATTTTTTAGGATAAGAAAAAAATATATTTTTATTTAAATGAAAATATGTTTTTAAAGTTAAAAATCATAATTATATATTTATTTATAAAAACGATAAAAAAAATAATAATTAACGTTCTGTTTTATCTTGTATTTAGTAATTATTAAAAGTAATCAACTTTAAAATAAACATAATAGCTTAAAATTCAAATTGCCATACAAAATCCAGATTAAGCATCATCCATATCATATGTATAAAATTCTTCAGCAGGATAAATGATTGTAGAAGATGACATCCAAGTGTGAACTGATAAGTGGTGTCTAAATACAACAAATTCTATACTAAATTCATCGATGAGAGTATTAAATATATATTTTTGCTCGGTTTTTATAATTAAGTAGTATGTTATGGTGTAATTGAGCTTAATTTGTTACTATTAAGTTGAACTTGAATCATAACATGACAACAAATAAAAATTCATAACTATTTTATAAAGAAAAATTGTTAGTTTATTTTTTTATAATACAAATGAGAAAGTTTAAACAAAATTAATTAATTAAATACTATTACTTGATTTTTAACAACACAAAAGCAGTTAATTAGAAAAAAAAATATGTGGTGCAATTTTAACAACAATTTTCGTGGATTTTAAAACAAAATGGCAACAAAAAAAATAGAGCAAATGAAAGCACGTGGAGAGCACATGGATTTCTATTAATTGTGTTTGCTAGATGTGAACACAAAGAAATGAATGAGATACTCGGTCACTGATTCAAAAACAACGGATTCGGTCAGACACCTCTTATTCGGTCACAGCTGGGCTTCATCTATATCAAACAAGTGGATTATTTACTGGGTCAGTGGTCAGCTTTTACCGGACCCAGTAAGAGGTTATCAAACAACCTCTCAATGTAACTTTTGTAGAATATAAATAACACTCGGTGTAAGGATTGTTAGAACAAATGACAATGAGTGAAACTTTATAAAGTTTAAAGTACATTAAGTGTTCGTAAAGATAAATAACAAAACCTTATAAAACGTACAAACCTATAAAGAATAAAATTTATAATTCACTCTTTATTCTATTTGATATTTTGTTTATTTAAAGATAATTTATAATATTGTTTGTTTACGATGGATTGTAAAATAGTAACTATTATAGCCCTGTGAATTTTCTTTTAGTTAAAAAGTTTTGATTTCGTTACTATTGATAAAGTTTATTTAATCTAAGTTTTTGATAATAGAAACATATTATGATAAATATATAAAAAGTTATATAGATAGAATGCATCTTGCCTACAATGAAGTGACGCGTTTTTTCACTTGGATTCTGGGTGCAAACCCTGTCACTTTTGTGTGTTTTGTGTCTTTTTGACACAAAATTTGAGATATTGATTACGAAAGAAATGCGTTTCAAGATATAAGATTTATGTGTTAGAGTAAGGCTATCCGTAATGGGGCTCCATGGGGGCGCCATGGAGCCCCATAACGCCCCCATAACGCCGCCTACCGCCCCCCGGGGCGCCATCTTAAAAAAAAAAGGAAGAGCGCCATGTTAATGGCGCCGGTGAACTTGGGTTGTTTTAAAAATTCGACCGTTGACAACGGTCAAATCCCTTTTTTTTTTTTTTTTTTTTTAACCTAATTTAAACACTATAAATTAAACCTCTCCATCCAATTTTTATACACACTCTTCTTCTACCCATCTCTCACTTTTTATAAAATTCTCTCTACCTACAATCAAAATGTTTCCCCGTGGTGGACCTTCGTCAAACCCACGCTTCCAAGCCCCGCGACGAGCAAACGATCCCGAGCAACAACCGCGTGACGATGGTTTGTTCGCGTATGTTGCGAACATGCCGCCCCCGCCACAATCCTTCCCATCTTTCCCTTACCAAAACTTCGGCTTCAACTCGTACTCGCAACAAAACTACGCACCTTTTCAAACGGGCCAAGGTTATCCACCGTTTCAAAATTTTCCATCTCCATCTCCTTCTCCAAGATCATCTTCCCGCCCGTCTTCACAAGAACCCATTCCGGTTTCCCCGGAAGAACCCGAGGCGGTTCCGGAGACGCAAGAGGAGGCGGCGCCGGTTGGACCGAGAAAACGGCGATCGCACAAGAAAAAAGACGCCGGGGAACCGAGACAACGAAAAGTTGTTCAACATTGGACCGAGGCCGAGGAAATCGCACTAGCTCGAGCGTGGCTTGACACGTCGGAGGATCCTATTCACGGTAAATATTACTTCTTTAATTTTTTTATAAATATGTTTTATTTATATTTTATAATAATACTTTAATTATTTTTTTTAGAAATAATTTTTAATAACTTTATTTTTTTTGTGTAAACGTAGGTAATAGTCAAGACCTTGTGACTTTTTGGTCGCAAATTCGTCAAAAGTTTTTCGCTCAAATGAAACAGGAACCGTACCGACCTAACGATTCGTTCTCGGGAAAGTGGACGGAAATGAATAAGAGGATGAAAGCTTTTTCCAACGTATACGGTCGGATTAAAAGTGCTCGACCGAGCGGTGCGGACGACCAAGACATCATCATAGCGGCATTGGCGGAGTATCGCGCGACCGGGCCGGCGTTTAACAACCTCAAGGCTTGGGAAGTGGTTCGCGATGCACCAAAGTGGATGAATCAATCCGATCTCTCAAGGCCGACAAGACGACCAAGTAAAAAATCAAAAACGTCGTCTTCCGCCGCCGCCACCGACTCCCCTAATTTGTCCGATGCACGAGCATTTGATTTGAACGACGTGAACGACTACGACGAAGATGTCGAAGTCGAGCGGCCTAGGGCGATGGGTAGGGATAAGGCAAAGGCAATTGCGAAGGGGAAACGAGCGACCTCCTCATCGACAAGTCAAGCACCATCCTCCGACTACTCCGTTCGACATGAAGAAATGCGCGAACGTTTTGATGATTTCTTGACACTTAAGAGAGAACAAATCAATGCCGTTAAAGCTCGGAAAAAAGAAAAAGCGTTGGAGAGGCTCATGCAACCGCTACCCGACGAAGAACCCGCTCGTAGCCTCGCGTTGCAAATTCGAGCGGATATCATGAAAGAATATGGCCTTTAGATGTTTGTTTTTTTTAATTGTCATGTTTTTTTTTAAGAATGTAGGTTTGTTTTTTTTTTATTTCCATGTTTGTTTTTTTTTTTAGAATGTTGTAAGTTTGTTTTTTTTTTAAAAATCTTCTAGTTTTATGTCTTGTTATTTTTTTTAATTTTAGTTTTTTATATTTAATACTAAATTATATAAAAAATGATTAAATAAATAATTAGGTAATGATTGGTAGGGGGGTTATACATGGAGCCCCACTACACCACTTTTGCCATGGAGCCCCTCATGCTGACGTGGACGCCACATGGCGCATAATGCCCACAAGGGGCTCCATCCACTACACTTAGCCTAATAACGGCTTATCTTTTTTCGATTGGTAAATTATCATTATTATTTTTTTCTCCCTCTCATATTTTTCCTCCTTTTTAGACATGTGCTTGTGTTGTTAATTTTAGACTTATTATCGACTTCTAGTAGGTAATAATTTGAAAAGGGTCCCTCAGCAATGACATATACAAGTTGTAAGTTGTAACTTACTAACTTGGCACATTCAAAACATGGCCGCTAGAAGTTGAAGAACCGGCGCACCACAATTTGTCGTCGACTCACCACCACTTCCGGACCATTCCATGACAGAAAAATAACGACCCATGTCAAAACCCACCCCCCACAAACCAAAAACTAAATCAAAGTCAAATCAATATATCCCTTCATCCAGCTAATCGTTTCCAAACTTCCGTAGACAAGGAGGAAAAAGAGAGACATACGTCACCTCATTATCTCTCCTCATCATTCTTGCCGACTTTCCTCCCTTAAACAAGGTGAAACATGGTTTATTTTAAGGCTATCCGTAATGGTTAAAGCCCCATAAAGCCCCACAAGGGGCATTATGCGCCATGTTGACGCTGACTGAGCAAGTGGCTTTATGGGGCTTTATGGTGTAGTGGATAAAGCCCCATAAAGCCCCACCATCATTACTTAATATTTATTTATTTTTTTACTTTTTTTTAAACTATTTTAATTAAAATAAAAATTTCAACTAATTAAAAATAAAAGATTACAACTTAATTAAAATAAAAATTACAACTAATTTAAAAAAAAAATTACAACTTAATAAAAATAAAAATTACAACTTCCATTTCTTCTTGATTCGTTCCATATTTTTCTGATGGAGGGCGAGGTAAACCGGATCAGCGTTTTCAGGCGGTTTAGGTCGAGAGTTGGGTTGGTTGTTGGGTTGGTTGTTGGGTTGGTTGGGAAACATTTTTAAAAGAAAATAGATGAAGTAGAAGAGAATTGAGTTGGTGTGGTGTGTGAAAGTTTATAAAATATGTGGGGTATTTATAGTGAAAAAGGTGTTTAAATTAAATTTAAAAAAAAAAAAGTTAACGGATATATAGCCGTTCAACGGCTAAATTTTTTGACTTTTTCCTTTTCTCCGGCGTTATCACGCTGACGCCCCGGGCGAATTTGGGCTCCATAACGCCCCATAACGCCTGGGCGTAGTGGGCCGGGGCGTTATATGGGGCGTTATGGGGCGTTATGGAGCCCAAAGACGCCCCATTACGAGTAGCCTAATAAGGGTGGGGTATGGTTGTCTAAAGAAAAAAATGAAACATCAAATTCCAATCATGTGATGACAACAGGAGAGAGAAAAAATATGTAGAATTTGATGTTTTGATGCTGGGTATGGTTGTATAATGATGTTTTAGGCAAAGTAGGTAAAATTTGATTGTTTTGTGAAGTAGAGACCACAGCAACACACACATTCTTCTCGGTATGCTTCGGCAAGTTTACGCCGAATTGGGATTGAGTTTATGCCGAAAATTCTATGCCTAAAGGGGGGTATGCTTTCAAATTTGCCAAGAATACCGATGTGGGTATGCCACACCATACCCCCCACCCTAATGTAATTTTAGTATAACGGTTATGGTGTGCGCGTAACGAGTCAGTCTTCGAAGGCTCAAGAGCGGCAACTAGTTTAATCTTCAAAGAGATCAAATGTGTAAATTTTATTTGGGTTAAAAATAGAGGGAATAGAGGATTGTTGAGTTGGAGGAATGGTGTCAATTCAACTTCAACGTGTAGTTTCTTGTTTTATAGTGTGTTGTGTTTTTGCTTTTGCCATGGTAGCGTCTTGCTTCTCAACTGGTTATGAAAGTTGCAATTTAAAAAAAGAGTTAACTTCCTTTTTGGTCCTCGAGGTTTACCATTTTTTTCAATTTTAGTCCAATTTTAAAAAATAATCAATTTAAAGGTCTCACATTTGGTTTTTTCTCAATTTGATCACCTTCAAAAATTCATCCAAATTAATCATTAAAATGAAGGGCATTTATGTCCAAATTAAACTCTAAAAGTGAAAAAACGGTTGTCTTTTCAAATGGTTAAGGACTTAAGGTTCAATACTTCAATATATCCATGTGATTGCAAACTAATTTATCGTTAAAAAAGAACTTGATTAAAGTGATAAAAAAACTATTTTATTTCATAAATATCAAAGGTCAAAAGGGATTTTTTTAAAAAAAATTATCGGCCCAACACGATCGATCACACTACCAAATCGTTCCCCTTGCTCGACTGTTTGCACGCCCAAATCGACATCAAGTTTCAATTGGGTTCAAGTTTCGATTTCATCAGGTTTTCTTCATATCGTCTTCTTCTTCAATCATTTCAAGTCGAGAAATTGCAACAACTCTTCGTTTTTTGTTATGTTGTCAAATTTAGGAAATCATATGAAAGAAGTAAAAGAAACAATCTACCCAACCCAAATTATGATTTCACTCCACAAACAAATCTTTACAACTCAATAAAAATAAGAACGCTTCGAATACTAGATAAGAACGAGCTACAAGTTTTTCAACGTGACAACTTAATCAAAACCCTAAATCAGCGATGCAATGAACGAAGGAACTTCGAAGAGAAGATATGAAAATGTGATTTGTATTGAGATAAACTCTCTTCTTTTTTTTAAAAGGATCTAAAGGCTCTTATATAAACTCGGGAAAAAACGTCATCCGGATCTTGTGACCCATGTGCAGAAACAAGCCCAACAACATCATCTTGAAGCCCAATTAAGCCCAGATAACATTTAATTTAACCAGCAGCCCATTAACACTATCTAAATCTAATCTAAATCTAAATCTAAACTATATAATAAACAAAAAGTTTGGTGATACTATAATTAGTAAAAAGGGACACTGGTCATCACCACAAAATTTTGGATTAAATTAAAATTTTAATAAATAATTATCCAAATACTAAATTTCCATATTAGGTTTATTTAGTTTAAACTTTTAATAAGTGATTATCTAATAAAAAATTATTCAAATACAAATATTTATATTAAAGTTCGTAATTATCCAAATACTAATTTTTAATATTAAGGTTAATATTTTATTCAAGATAATATTTTTATTTCATATATATTATATTTTATTAAAATAATATATTTTATTACATATACTTTAATTAATACTTTAATATAATGCTTATAATAGTTTATTCATAATAATATTTTAATTAAATCGATATCTATATCTATATCTATATCTATATCTATATCTATCTATCTATCTATCTATATCTATATCTATATCTATCTATATCTATACTATATAATAAACAAAAAGTTTTGTCATACTTAATTAGTAAAAATGGACACTTGTCATCACCACAAAATTTTATATTAAGTCAAAATTTTAATAAATAATTATCCAACTACTAAATTTCCATATTAGGGTTATTTAGTATAACTTTTAATAAGCAATTATCTAATAAATAATTATTCAAATACAATTTTTTATATTAAGGTTAGTAATTATCCAAATACTATTTTTTAATATCAAGGTTAATATTTTATTACATATATATTATATATTTTATTAAAATATATTATATTTTATTAAAATAATATATTTTAATGTATATACTTTAATATATTAATATATATGTAATGCTTCTAATACTTTATTCATGTACTATTTTAATTAAATATTATACATGTAATATAAAATATTTTATTCTATTTAATTTTATATTTTTTTTACTTTAATTAAGTTTAAATTCACATTTACTAAGTATTTCACTTCAATATAATAAACAAAATCTTTATATTCTGTGACTAGATTTCTTTTTATTTTTAACTGCAAAAATCCGGTTACCCGGGTCTCATCATAGCAAACGATGTTACTTGCGACACGTTACAACCTCACCTCAGTCCGTGCGAGTAATCAAAACCCTCTGTGTTGCATATCCATCTAGAGGAAACTCACTGTCTAAATGTCCTGACCCTCCTATAATTACTGAGAAATTTTTAGATAGTTATAAAAATACATAATTGTCGTAGATTATGATTATATTTACAGTTTTTTTTTAACCCAGCCGTGTAATACACGGGGATAAAAAAAGTAGTTTAACATATAAGAAAAAACAAAATAAAACATTAAGTAAAAACAAACATTTAATACAATTAATTAATTGAATTGGAGATATTAAGAATAATTTTAACATATGTGATGCTTGATGAAGACGAACGATATGTGAGTTTCTAATGCAGTTCGTCGCCACCATCACGATGGGTTTCGATTTGTTTCCTTTCCATTCTCGAGTCTTGTTTTTATGGTAATCGTTATTGCTTGAACCGCGATTTAATTTTGCCTCAAATCGATAGAACAAATCTCTTTTGCAATTGTAGATTTGTGCTTCTAGTTCGATTTTCTATTAGTAACGAAGGGCCTGATGAATTAAATTTGTTGATGAGGAGAATATTGAAAACAAAAGAGTAAAGAGACCATTTCATACAAAAGTTTAGAATTCCATGAGTTTTATGTAGGGGAATGTTGAATTTCTATTTTCTAAGGTAAGATAGAATTAATTTCAACTTCATTTCCTTAACCAATCAAATATCATTTTAAAAAGAATGTTCTTCGATTCCATTCCAATTACATGAGTGAATCAGATAGGACATTAATTCTCAATTCTATTCGAAAATCGACTTTTTTTTTTTTTTGGCTTGGGAGATGTTAAAAGTAATAATCATTAATTCAAACAGTAAATTTTTTTCTTTCTATTACTTTGCATTGTTCTGATTCATTTTTATTTCATGCTGAGCATATGGGCTGATGTGTTGGGCTCAAGGAATAAGTTAAAACTGGACTACTGGGCTTGAAGATAGCTGACTGGTTTGGAGGTGGATCGGGTTGCGGAGCTAGTTGTCGGTTCGAGTATATAAGCCACTCTTAGCCTCATTTAGAAATAAGAGAGTATTATTGTAACTACGATTTCTCTTTCTTCCCTGAAGTTCAACACAGTTCATCTTGGTTCTAGGGTTTCGATCAAGCTCATCATACTTGAAGAACTTGCAACCTGTTAGAGTTGTTTTAGGCTGCTATTGTTGATTGTTCAGAGATTTTTTCATTGTTGTTATGAAGTTGTAAGAATCTCTTTGTTGAGTGAAATCATATTCTGGATTGGGTACAT
>JBCNJP010009631.1:0-28028 GCA_039602395.1 Deinandra increscens subsp. villosa
GATACTAATGGAAGAGAGTGTAACATCCCAAAATTCATAGATACATGATATATATATTAAATACGTGTTTATATTATAAATACGTAAGCTTGATTGATACACATGATAAGACTATGCATTGGATAGGTTGCATGTGTTAGAATTATTCGTTTGATAGCCAATGTGATAAATTGCGCATAAATGAATGTGTTAAACATGAGAGAAAGTAAAATATAAGATGAATAATGTGTTATATGAATAACATAATAATACATGAATCATTTGATGGATATATACATATAAATACGTGTGTTAATAACTAACGGAAAAGTTAAAGGACTAAAAGCGTAATTATTATAAACATATACAAGTATTATACGTGTTTATATTCATTATAAGTATTTTGAGACTTAGAAATTAGTAAAAATATATACTAATATGATTCATAACATAAAATGATAAGTATTGTAAAGTTTGAGGGGCTAAAACGTAAATTAGCAAATAATAAAGAAAATATATATAAATGTATATATATGTTATCGTACGAATCCCGAGCCTTAGAAACCTTATAAATTATTAGAAATATGTCCCTTAATGTTTTGGTACATAAAATGATAAAAGGTTAGAAGTTTAGGGGCTAGAAATGCATTAAACCTAAGTATAGGGGCTAAAAGGGTAAAAATCAAATTCTGGCCGAAAACAAGGTTGCTCGCGTATCGCCTAGGACCATGTCATCCTGGCGCGATACGCGTGGAAAGCAACAGCGCAGAAAAATTACCAGGCCGCAATTTTGGCCACGTATCCGACTTGTTCCTTAAGTTTGGTTCACCTACGCGTCAAATTAGCCTGCTTAGTCACCGTAGCCACCTGGGGCATCCTCCCACGAACCTAATAGCTATAAATAGAGCTTCGAACGTCCATTCTATCTCACCAATTCACCATCTTTCTCTCTCAAAAACCCTAAACCCGTCCCAGAAACTTTGCGATTGAAATTAGGCCAAACGACGAGGAATTTTGAAGCCATCTCCTGCAGTCCTACATATTTTGGTATGTTCTTTAAAAGCCCTCAATCAATTTTGGTTAATATTGTTGTTATGATCGAGTTCTAAATCTAGGTTAAAATTAGGGTTCTTGAATATAAATCATCAAATTCGGGTGATCGGGTGGGAGTTAGGCTCTGAATTTTTGTAGGTAATCATAAAATGATGTATTTTAAGAAAGCCCTAAGTTTATTTCACATTTGGAAAAGGTTTGGTAAAGGTTTTATTAACAGGTCAAAATTAGGGTTTTCATAACGTTACTCTGCCCAAATTGACTAAACGATGTTGAATTAAGCTTAGATCTTTTAAAGGATAATTATAAAATGTTATAATGAACAACACCCTAAGTTGGTTTGAATAAAAAATGAGTTTTGATAATAAAATGAGAAATTCATGAAATTAGGGTTTCTAAATAAGGATAATTATTATAAAATAAATCCGGAGGGTATGGGTACTTGATTTTTAATCTTATAACATGTTTTTATATATAATAAGTATATATGAAGTTAAAATGGATAAATAATAAAGTATTAAAGATACCGAGTTAATCGGATATTAGAGGTTCGCGCGGACCGGAAGGGTAGGCACCTGTACACTGGGGTTTCTGGCAATAGCGGGGGTGTCGCCATCCCATCTGGGCAATGGCATCCCAACACTGGGCGATCCCGGAGTGAGTGTCTACTTATAGGAATGCGCGTCTTCATATTATCAATAAAAAGGTTATTATGCCTATAAGGGCATTTTGGTCATTTTGACCTTAAAAGAGATAAACCCTAATAAAATATTATTGGGATGATAAGATATAAATAAACGTAAGTATTATTTATAATAACTTTGCATTAATGCAATCCGATACGCAATTAGGTTAATTGTGGACCATAACGGAGGTTCTGTCTGAATAACTGATTAAAGATATCAGGTGAGTTCTATGAGCCCACTTTTAAATGTTTTAAATATTTTAAATGTTTTCGGGCTAGTATACATACAATACTTGTGAACATATATTCAAGATAATTGTGACTTGATATATACGTGTTATATGATGAAATTGTTATTAAATTGCTTATACGTGTTATGCAATTATGTTGATTATAATGTGATGTGTATATACTTGCTTGAAATTAGGTGGCCAAGTGACTAGGGAGTTGTTAGTAAACGTTTAGTGAGTATGTATGATTATATGAGAACAGGTGATGCATTTGCTTATATTAATATGTGGTGGATACGCCGCTGGTACATCCTATATATATACATAGTACTATAAGTTACCCGGTATATTGGAAGTGTGGAGGATACGCAGCCGGTACATCCTGTATACATACACTAACGGTAAATTGGGGGATGTCCATTTGTTGCAGTATATGAATGCCTTATCACTGTTTAATAACAAACCTAAAGCATCTGGTTATTTAACTAGAAGTAGGTAGTATACGTGATCGGTAATTAAGTCATTAAGACGAGTAAATGACCTAATATAGTTAAGTATAAAGTTGGTGGATAAAGTTGAGGAATCGCTGTTGCTCCAATGGGGGTGCCCTAGAGTATCGTGTACGGACGGCGCTGTTTCTCCAATGGGGGTGCCCTAGAGAATGTAGTGTCAGGTTTTCTCATAGGAAGAGTCGGTAACCCAGATGATAAGCCTAGGGTTACTGGTAAGAATGAGGAGTCGCTGCTGCTCCAATGGGGGTGCCCTAGAGTACCGTGTACGGACGGCGCTGCTTCTCCAATGGGGGTGCCCTAGAGAATGCAGTGGCAGGTCTGCTCATAATAAAAGAGTCAGATAAATATAGTGACCTAGAAGTTTAGCCTAGGGTCATGGTTAAGATAATAAGATATATTATCGTAATAAATACGTGCTAGAATTTATATGTGATTTATAAATGTGTGTTGTGAAAACCAGGTAAACACTTTAACGGTTTTTGAACTAAACGGTAGAACTCACCAGCGTAAGCTGACTTTTAAAAGTATGTATGCTAGGTTCTGCAGAGACGTTTAGAAGTAAAGGCACGGATCTTGTGAGAACGGGATAATCGGGAAAGCTATCAAGGAAGGATTTCTGGCAAGCTGGCTTAGTTATAGATTTCGTATTTATAATTAGTTATAATTATGTACAATATCTCTCTTACTGTAGTACTTGGCTTATATAAATAAAAGTTTTAAATTTCCGCTGCTTAATATCTCTGTTGATACCTTGTGTTCATGAGTAAATCCGATTCGTGACCCCTCCTAGTGCCAAGTCTGGGAGCGGGCGTCACAGAGAGGGGGAGAAAGTGAGCAAGGAGAAACGAAACCGGATCTCCTTTTTAATGGCCAGCCGAAGTGGAGCACGGCCCGTGCCTGGCTGGGCACGGGGTGTGTGTGTTAGGCAGCACGAGTCGTTTGTCTTGGAGCACAGGGTGTGCCATGTCAGAGTCGTCCGTCTTCCGGCAAGCTTGTCAGCCGCACGGGGCGTGTTTCGTCAGGCATGGGGCTTGTTATGTCAGAGCTTCCTGCTAACGATGTCAGTGGCATGGAGCGTTCTTGGGAGGGCACGGGCCGTGCCATGTCAGATACATGGGGCGTGTGATGCAGACTGGTTCGCATGCACCAGGTGGAACTTCGCTGGTCTTGGGTACGGGACGTGCCTTATGGGGCACGGGGCGTGTTACGCTTCAGAAATCCAGAAGTTGTTCTTTTGTTATCTTTTCTTTGCATTTTCCGTTCCTTCTATAATTTCGGCTTGGTAAAATCTGAAAAACTATAAAGAAGACAAAAACACTATTTCTTTGTGATAATTAGTCATATTTTACTTAATAAGCTGGGGGGAATTGGTTATAAACGTGTATACTTTTACTGCACATCAGCATTCATCAGAAACACTTTGCATCACGAGGATTAGAACCTTGAGATCCCGCGACCACCGAGGAAGCGTATTGGAGTGCGTATGTTCGTCCAACCGATTGTTTAGACACACCTGACTTAGGAAGAGATTGACGCAGGATTTTAGGTAGCCGCAACAGTGCCACTAGTGGACTTAGACGGTGATGCTGAGGAGCCTAAGGAGTAGACGAATGATGTTGAGCATCAACAGTAGTATCTTGAGCGCCAACTATCCGGTAAGCATCTGGTTATAGAGCTTTCAGCTGGCCACTCGTTGAGCTATCACTCATAACACCTTCGAGTCACGTTACTGGTGCGAACAACTATAAGTCCAAGGATGGATCTTACTGTTAGAACTTATTTATGTTGGCAACACAAACTATTTATCCTTTTGGTGTTTATTTGTAATTTTACTTTGGTTTGTACTTAACTTTGATTATGTACTTTGTTATCTTTGATTATGTTTATATATGATGTTCTTGACTAAGTGTTAGCGTACTTGTATTTCTCCTTAGCGAACTTCTTGTATATTGAACTTAGCGGACTTGATTAACTCTTAGCGAACTTGTCATTGTACTTAGCGTACTTGTTTGTTAATTGTCCTAGCGAACTTGTTTTGCTCCTAGCGAACTTGATTTGTTCCTAGCGAACTTAAACTGTTCCTAGCGTACTTAAGTTGTGCTTAGCGTACTTGTTAGCGGACTTGTTTGTAACTAGCGAACTTGTTAGCGAACTTGACAATGCTTAGCGTACTTCTTAGCGAACTTCACAAGCTCTAGCGAACTTGTTTAATGCTTAGCGTACTTATTATTCTGTTAGAATATTTTGCTGAATTCTAGGTAATGATTGGTTTGTGTCAAACATTCTATTTGTCCCAGGCTCTCTTGTAGTATAAATACCAAAGTGAAAACCCTAATACGTGTTCCTCCTGGTCACTTCTACAAGAGAGCCTTTGTGTGTGTGTTCTTGGTGTATTTTGTGTGTGTTCTTGAGCTTTAGAGATCTATGGGGTGAAATCAACCAAGATTGATCATCACACTTGTTTTCCGCACCTGTGTGATGAATCGAATGAGAACATTGTGCTCAAATCAGGTCCTAACAATTGGTATCAGAGCCATGTTCTTCATTTTTTGAAGTTTTCTCAAAAATGAAGAAATCTCATTTGAGTTATCAATTTTGGTTGTTTTTGCTAGATCTAAGAGTTGATTCTTGGTAGAAATCACTCTAGGAACTCAAAAACATGCTTAGATTTCTGTTTATTTCAAGTTATGATTGTCAATTTTTGAATTCAGTGAGTTTTTGGTTCGGTCCGAATATTCACTGTTCTTGAGTAAATTTTTTCAAATCTGTTTTTATGATGATTCTTTGCTGAAATTGATGATTTTCGAGTATTAGTATAGTAAAACCGAAATCATTGGCACTGATTTCGCTTTCTAACATCAAGTTTTGAAGATTTATTGGGCAATTTTTCGAGATTTTGAAACTTTTTCACATAAATCACTGTTTGATTGATTTTCGGTCACTTAGAATGATTTTTGAGGTTTGTGTTAGTTGAAGCAATTGATCCTAACATGATTTCGCATCTATTGATGCCTTCAAACATCATTTTGATGAAACTTGATTTTTGGTGATTTGAACTTGCTCAAGAACAAGCTGTTCAAAATTTTGACTAAGTCAAAAATTTGAATTTTTCAATTTTTGCTGTTTACACCTAAATATTAGTGTTTAATTACTCCATTAATGTTTATGATTGCAGGATTTGTGTGAATTCAAGCAATCTTCGTGTTTACAAGCAATTTGGAGCTCTTGTTCTTTGTTCAGCCCGTTTTAGCAATTTTTTGCTGAAAGTCTGTTTCTGTCTCATCTGAGATGTCTGAAGGAAATCATTTCACTCCGGTCATGCAAGGAAACAACCGCCCTCCAAAACTCATGGGTGCTAGTGACTTTGATGACTGGAAAGGGAAGTTCATACTGTTTCTGGAATATTTGGATTTTGACCTACTTACTTCAGTTCTCAATGGTCCAGCTGTGTTTGAAGTTGAAGAAGCTACAACACCTGCTGCTGGTGTTGCAGTTCCTACTGTTGCTGACCCACCTAACACTAAGAAGAGGATGCTCCCAAAGCCCATGGACAAGCTGACTGTAGGTGAACATGCTCAGCTGAAAATTGATAGGCGTGCATTGGGTTGTATCAAGATGGCCATAAATGATGATCTGTTGCATCAGTTTCGGGATGCTACTTCTGCACATGAGATTTGGGTAGGCCTAGAGAAGAAGTATGAGGGCAATCCAGCAACAAAGGAGAGAAGGCTTGAGAAACTCAAACTCGCTTTCAATACTTTTGCTCACAGGCCTGGAGAGTCGTTTGAGACACATGTCACACGATTCTGCAGGATCATCACTGAGATGACCACTAAGAAGATTCGTCCAGATACTGGCGACATCATAAGGAAGATTCTGCACTCTTTTCCTCAAGAGTTTGCCTCCTATGTCATCTATCTGATTGACAGCACTGATCTCCTCAACGCTGATTACATGGACATGATTGATAAAGTTCGTGATTATGAGGTTAGAGCAGTTGAACGCACAGGAAGGTCACTCATGGGTAATGTGACCTCTAAGGGTTCGTCATCCAATGCTCCCAATGCTGCATTTGCTGCTGCCATGTATGAGGAGAGTCATCAGTTTTCTCAATCTTCTGGTCCCAGTGTACACGTTCCTGCCTCTACTCCAACTCCGACTCCAAATCAGCCTGAAGTTCAAGTATCTCATGCAACTCATCAACCATCAAGTGTGTCATTTGTTCAAGCTCCACCTTCTGGGTATTATGGTCAATCGTCAGCTCCTGTTTCTTCAAACTCCACTAACATGGATCAAGATCTGTGTAATGCTTTCCTTGCTTGCATGAACTCTCAGATGTCAGGCAACATTGAGACTATGACTGTGTGTCAAGAAGATCTTGACCAGATTTCTGCTGATGATCTTGAAGAGATCGATATTAAGTGGCAGATGGGAATGATTGCTGCCAGGACAAGAAAGTTCTTCAAAAAGACTGGAAGGAAGCTGTTTCAACCTGCATCAAATGCTAACATTGGCTTTGATAAGTCTAAAGCTCAGTGTTTCAACTGTCAAGAGCTTGGTCACTTCGCCCGTGAATGTCCTAAGCCCAAAACTTGGAATGTTCCTATCAACTCGGGTGGAAGCAACCACACTTATCAGAAGCAGGGTGGAAATAGTAACCAGTCATACCAGAAAACTGGCAACTCTTCCTACCAGAAGCCACTGCATACCACTTCAAATGTCTCTCATCAAGGATCGTCAAGCTCATCGTCTGCACAAAGAGTTGATAGCACTGGAAAAGCTTTGGTATCTCTCGAGGATGGGAACTACAATTGGACGTCTTCTGCACCATCTCATTCTGCAAACCAGCCTGATTACGCTCTTGTGGTGGACTCTGACGGAAAAGAGGATACTGAGTCTGTTGTTTTTGACCCTCTTTTCCCCACCAACTTCTGTCTGATGGCCGGTATTGATGAAGATCTTGATGGATCTTCTCCCTCTGCTGGTTCAGCCACTGCTGTAAGTCAAAATGAGGTCGAATCTGAAGCTAGCAAAAGACTTCTTGAACTCCAACGTGGATCCATTCCCGATGAGGTAAAAGAAAATTTATGTTCTGCAAATTGCCTTGAAACTGTCGCTAGATACCGCACATACAATCTAGAATTGCATGCTAAGGCGGCTGAAAGCGAAAGTCAGGTTGAAATCCTCAAGGCAAATGAGGAAAAATTCCTTGAGAAAATCAAGTCACTTCAGGATGACATTGAAATCATGAAGCACACCGAATCAACTTTAAAAATTCAAATTGAGGATCTTTTGAAAAATCAAACCTCTTTGAGAAATGAATATGCTAAAGCTCGTGAAGCTATTGATTTAATGAAACTTAATCCTGGTAACTTGGGTAATGCTGTTGCTAAAGACATTATGGCACGGTTAAGAACTGGTTTGGGTTTCTTAAGGGAAATTTGTGATAGTGCAGCTGAACATCCACTTAATCATAATTATCTGACAATCCCTGAGTTAACTAAAATCAACCCCAAAAGTCATATTAAGTTCATTGATCCAAGCATGATTCCGAGTGCTTCTGATATACAATCGATGGAAGCCCAACTCTCTGCCACTGAAACTGGCTCTGGGCTCCCGCCGATTGATGAAACCTTGAAGTTTGGTGACTTTGAGTCTCTCTCTGTTAGTTCTGTTGATTCGCTTGTTTCTGAAGCTTGTGTCCTAAAGGCTGCTGAATCTGAGTTTCTAAATATTTGTACTCAAAATGCCTCAAATGGTCAATCATTTTTGTTTAATGAAAATTTTGATGTTTTCAAAACGAATGAAGCTCCTAAAAGGATAAAAACTGTTCGGAGGCGTAAGCCCAAAGTGAGTGTTGAAAATGTGAAACTCGATTCGCAGCAAGTTGTCGATGATGATGCTTTTGCGAAGGCATTCGCAGAAATGGCTTTAAAACATGGTAAGACTGTCATGCACACACAAGCCGGTCTTACAATCACCGATGGTAAGGTGACCTCTGTTCAGAAAAGGCCTCCTGCTTCTGTTCCAATCGCAACATCTCCAGCTGCACAAGCTGTACCACAGCCATCATTTCTTAAGCAAAAGAGATCATCTGCTCATACTGCTTCCAATGAAGCTGGCTCTTCATCAGTGTTTCTTGTGAAGACTGGGAATCCAAAGAACAAAAGACCTCAAAGTGATCCAGTTATCACAGTTCCTCATGATAATGAAGATCAGTATCAGTCGGTTGAGCAAAGTGAGCTTACTTTGAACATTTCTGAAAATGAAACTACACCAAAGAAGAAGAAACAGACTAGGAGACGGAAGAAGAAGCCAGTTGCTGAAAATGAGAAGGGTGAAGGTGTTACATCAAGTGAGCCTCAACAATTGGCTCCTCAGTCTGTTGAACAATCTGCTACTATTCCTGCTAATGGCACTGTCGAGAATGGAGGGTGTTCTGTCTGTGGAAACCCGCATCATGATGCCAGGGTTTGTGTCTACAATACAGGATACTCTGACTTCAACAATGCTCCAGTGCCTCCTGCTCATTTCTACCAACAGCAGCAAGTAGGTCCGCAAGGAAACCAATTGGCTCCAATGTATTATGGGAATTTTGGGGAAGACTACGTGGATCAGCGTCTTGACACCATGTTTCAACAGTCTTACCCAAATCAGCCCTACATTCCAAATCAGGCCCCGTATGTGCCACGTGGTCTCGGTAGGGGTGTGAATACGTTCAGGCCAAATGTTCAACAACAAATGAGAATGACTGCACCAAACACTTTTCCAGTTAGGTCCTGGACGCCTCGACCTAGGCCGGGATTCATTCCTAGGCCTCTCATGGTTCAACAACCTGTCATGGCTCCTCGACCATCTGCTACATTTAAGGCTGCTTCATCTGCCTCTCCTGCTGTTGTGAACGCACCAACTGCTCCCTCCACCTCGAAAGCACCTAAGAAGAAGGCTCCTGGTCAATTTGGCCA
The DNA here is from genome assembly GCA_039602395.1 of Deinandra increscens subsp. villosa. Classification (NCBI taxonomy): domain Eukaryota; kingdom Viridiplantae; phylum Streptophyta; class Magnoliopsida; order Asterales; family Asteraceae; genus Deinandra; species Deinandra increscens. Next base: position 9,425 of record JBCNJP010009631.1, read on the forward strand.
GGGTCCATCCTTGAACTAATCACTTTCTTTTTCATGTGCAGGGAACGGCCCGGAGTGCTATGAACATATGGTACTTGGACAGTGGCTGCTCTAGGCACATGACAGGGAACAAGGACCTGCTATCTGATGTCAAAACGATAACTCATGGCGGTTCTGTTGCCTTTGGGGGTGATATTCGTGGTGGTAGAATAATAGGAAACGGTCTTTTATCTAATGGAGAAATTTCGTTTGACAAAGTGAATCTGGTCTCTAATCTGAAGTTCAACTTGCTCAGTGTATCACAGATTTGCGACAACAAAATGCCGATGTTATTCGATGATAAGGAGTGTTATATCCTGAAGCCGGGATTCAAGGTTCCCGAAGATCAAATTCTATTTCGTGCAAAACGAAACGGGAATATGTACGCCTTAGATATGTCTGCTGCAAGGCCGACTGGTTCAGTGGCGTGTTTCTTGGCAAAGGCTTCGGAAGATGACTCAACTTTATGGCATAGGCGAATGGGACATGTGAACTTTCGAAACATGAACCGCCTTGTAAGAGGAAAACACGTGGTCGGTGTGCCGGAGAAGGAATTCATCCATACCGATAACTGTGTGGCGTGTTTGAAAGGTAAGCAGCGCAAGACGTCTCACAAGCCAAAGCCACCTGGAAGGACTACGGCGATTCTTCAACAACTCCATCTCGATCTTTTCGGGCCTGTGAACGTCTACAGTTTAGGGGGAAAGTCGTACTGCTTGGTTATTACCGACGATTACTCCAGATACTCGTGGGTGTTCTTCCTGAGAGAGAAGTCTGAGACAGCTGAGATCTTGAAGGATTTTGTAACGCGGATCGAGAATCGGTGCAAAGAGCGAGTTAAAGTCATCAGATCAGATAATGGGTCAGAATTCAAGAATCAGACATTTGATGCTTTCTGCAATGAAAAGGGCATATTTCGACAGTTCAGTTCACCGTACACGCCTCAACAAAATGGCGTTGCAGAACGGAAGAATAGAACAATCATTGAGTGTGCCAGAACTCTACTTGCTGATTCCAACCTAAAATTGTCTTTTTGGGCAGAAGCTGTGAATACAGCCTGCTATGTTCTAAATAGAACTCTCTTGGTTAAACATGCTAGCAAAACGCCTTTCGAGCTGTTTTCAAAAGAAAAACCAAACTTAAAACGATTAAAACCGTTTGGATGCGCTTGTACTGTTTTAATCCAGTCGGAACAGTTAGCTAAATTTGCCCCTCGGGCGGATGAAGGCTATTTTGTTGGATACTCGATGAGCTCTCCAGCATTTCGAGTGTTTAACAGAAGAACTCAAGTTATTCTTGAATCGTGCAACGTTACTTTTAACGAGCATGCTCAGAATACTAGAGATCCTGCTCCTGATAGCATGTATGACCTTGAGACTTTTTCTTCAACTTTTAACTTGCTTGAGTCTGATGTTGCAGGTAATTTGTTAAATCAAGCTGAACAAGTAAATGAAGAAGTTTTTCCTTCTGTTGATATGTTTGCTCCAATTACTTCGTCTATCCTGGATTCCATCTATTCGGTTGATACTTCGACGATATCAAGGGGAGAACAGTCAACACCATCAACTGATGTCACTGAAGCGACTACGACAACTTCTTTACCTGATCAGCCTTCTGTTCAGACTCTCGAGCCAGTAATTGTGGAGATAGAACCAGCACAAGCAACAACTGAGGCAGAAAACTTAGTTGGAAATGAAGCTGAAACTCATGAGTCAGATTCAGATGACATATCTGAAATTGAAACTGGAGAGACCCCAGGCGACGATCTTCAAATTGGGAATCTTGAATCGTCTATTCCAGCACCTGCTGTTGAAGAGACTCGGATTCATAAGAATCATCCCACTAGTCAGATCATTGGTCCTGTTGATGTGCGTCTCACTAGGAGTAAAACCAAGGATCTGCACACATGTCTGTTCTCTTGTTTCATATCACAAGAAGAGCCTACTACTGTTGCTGCTGCCCTTCTTGATGAAAATTGGATTGACGCGATGCAAACAGAGCTTCTTCAGTTCAAACTGCTCAAGGTCTGGCACTTGGTGGACCCGCCAGAAGGTTTGGAACCCATTCCTGTCAAATGGATTTTCAAGAACAAAAGAGATGACCGTGGAATCATTATAAGGAATAAAGCCCGATTAGTAGTAAAAGGGTATAAGCAAATCGATGGCATTGATTATGACGATGTCTATGCTCCAGTCGCTCGTCTAGAGGCAATCCGGATTTTCTTGGCGTATGCTGCGTCAATGAACATCACCGTCTATCAGTTGGACGTGAAAACCGCCTTTCTCTATGGTGAGCTCGACGAAGACGTGTACGTAGACCAACCTCCGGGGTTTGTGAACAAATCTTTTCCCAAGAAATGTTACAAGCTGGATAAGGCTCTTTATGGTCTACACCAAGCCCCGAGAAAATGGTACGAGACATTATCAACTTATCTGCTGTCAAATGGTTACAAGAGGGGTGTCATTGATCAGACTCTTTTCATTCGTCATGTTGGTAAAGACAAGCTGTTAGTACAAGTGTACGTTGACGACATTATTTTTGCCTCAACAGATGTTGCTCTCTGTCACGAATTTGAGGAACTGATGAAAAAGAAGTTTGAGATGAGTGCTATGGGTGAACTGACATTCTTTCTGGGAATTCAAGTGAAGCAGACACCGGATGGTATATTAATCAGCCAAGGGAAGTATGTCAAAGAAATCCTGAAGAAATTTGGTTTCAATGATTCTAAGGGTTTTTCTACACCCGTCGTTACGCGTCATAGACTCAATCAGGATCCGGAAGGTATTTGTGTGGATGAGCATCTCTACAGGTCAATGATAGGTTCTCTCATGTATCTGACAGCCAGCCGTCCCGACATCATGTATGGAGTGTGTCTATGTTCCCGATTCCAATGCAAGCCGAAAGAATCGCACTTACTAGCTGTGAAAAGGATTTTTCGATACTTGAGGTCCAATTCAAACAGAGGACTTTGGTATCCTAAAGACCCGTCCTTCGATCTTCGAGCCTTCTCAGATAGTGACTATGCTGGTTGTGAACTCAATCGTAAGTCGACAACGGGAGGAGCTCAGTTCTTGGGAAACCGGTTAGTTTCATGGCAATGCAAGAAGCAGACAACAGTGTCAGTCTCAACGGCTGAAGCGGAATACATTGCTGCCGCATCGTGCTGCTCTCAAGTGCTTTGGATTCAGAATCAGCTTCTGGATTATGGTTTGAACTTCATGGGTACCCCTATTCATATAGATAATACTGCTGCTGTTTCTATTGTTAAAAATCCTATTCAGCATTCAAAAACTAAGCACATAGAGATTAGATACCATTTCATTAGGGATTGTGCCGAGAAGAAGCTAGTCACTTTAGTCCATGTTAGCTCCGAGGACCAGTTAGCAGACCTATTCACAAAACCCTTTGATATGTCTAGGTTTAACTTTCTGGTTAGTGCAGTAGGCATGATAAACTATGACTAAGCTTTCTCCATTCTCTAGTATGTTAGTATCTTAACTTTATAGGTTTAGCTGCTTAGAAGTGTTATCTCTGATTTCTTTAGTTACAAATTTTTACTTTTATCTGTTTTTACTTATTTTATCATTTGACCCTGATTTGACCTAAACTTTCTGTTTGTGGTTGTCTAGTGTCAATTTTTGTCTGTCTTAAAAGGTCAAAAAGATTTTGTTTACTTATGTTTTTGTGACTGTCTGCCATTCCTGCATTGTGGAAGATAAATCAAAAACATTAAAAATAGTGTTATTTCTGTCTTCAAATAAGTGTTTTTGAACTCAAGTCAACAAGACTTTTGAGGTTAGACAAAGACAATGAAAAAAAATCAAACTTTTTGGTCTGTGGTCGGACAATACGTTAAGGAACATGATATAATTCTGGTCTTGTCGATCTAACCATAGGATATGATCCAATCGATCGGTAATTCTATCATTTGATGTGTCGGTAGGCTCAACATACTGAGAAGTAAACAGCTCTCTGTGATTACACGCTAATTTCATTGAGAAATGTGGACCACAGAAGTTTAAACAGTGGCATATTCTTTAAATTAGCCCGACTCAGTAGTCTTAGTAAGAAAACTCTAATCACACATCCTTTGTTTCTTCAGTATTAAGTTGACTTATTTCAAAACCGAGCACATCATCTGTCCAAAATCCTAAATGTATTATTAATACAAAGGACATTTGATGGCGCTCAATGAGACTCATCTGCTGAGGAAACTCTGACCTTGAGTTCTCATCCGCCATAAAATAATGCTAAGACACATCTGCTGAGGAAACTCTGACCTTGTGTTCTTACGCGTTCATTCCATCAAATAAAGTGAGAGGTCATCTGCTGAGGAAACTCTGACCTTGACGCTCTCACACCGCAAAACATCACTTTTTATAGTCATGAAAGAAGGGTTATCATGATTTCATGATTAGTAAATGCCTATGGATACTAGATAATGAATTGCATGTATGATCAGAAGCTGTTAGGTTGAATTTTTAGGCAAATCCGTATGTTTTTCGCGACCAGCGAAACTGTTGTTCTCTGGGCGAAACTAAGTAGCGAAATTGCATCTCCTTCCAGCGACACTGACCAGCGAAACTATAGTGTCGCCGGGAACCTGACCAGACCAGCTCGAGCGAAACTATCGAGCGAAATACCTGAACGAAAGTTCAAACCAGTTTTCCTGCGAAACTAGGCTAGCGAAACTGCGTCAGCAGTTTCGGGCGAAACTAGCCTAGCGAAACTGTGTTACCGGGCATTGCCTAGCGAAAGTGCTGCCCGTGCACCTAGCGAAACTGCCTAGCGAAACTATGCTAGCGAAACTAAGACTTGACCTAAAAACCAAACTTGTGAAATTTGCTTAAGTGTTATGCCATGACTTACATGATTATGCCATGATGAAACATGTTTGATATCTGATTTATATAAACCCTTGCTTATGATCAACCATTGGTGTCGTGTGTCGGTATGTCGAGTCATAGTTACAACGTGCTATGTTATGGGCCATAGTGACGTTAAGTAAAGATTAGACACGAAACTAATACTTAGGACCTAAACGTGTTCTAGGTCTTCGTAAATTACATCAGAGGTCCCTGTGGTTTGTATGAATAATGAAAGAGGTCCTTATAGTATTGAAATTATGAAAGAGGTCCCTGTAGTTTGTATACATGTAACATGGTAGGTCCTCCGTTTGTTTTAATGGTTAAGTTGTGTCATGTGAGTTGCACGTGACGGGCCTATTGGTAATTTACAAATCATAACCCTAATTATCTTTTGTACAACTTGATCCTTTTAAAGAAACAGAAAAAAACAATCGTCATCATCCTCATCACCATTAAGCAGATTACAAAATCCATATCCACCATTGCAGATCTCTATCCCTACCTCCGTAAACCACCTCAAAATTCACAATTCCCGTCAAAGCATTAATACTTGAAACATCTTGTGTTTGTTTCTTCTGAAATCGCATTTTACTTCAACTTCTACGGATCAAATTCGCCAATTTAATATGATAAAATTAGGTTCTTAGTCCAAGCATCAATACTCATCGACTTAATCTCCCTCTCTGTCCGGTAATTTTCTTCAATTCCGCGACATACAGACTTGTATGCATCTATTCGAAAACAACGGTTGGGGATTTTACCTTTTTCTTGCTTAACAAGTTAGTGGTCAGGGGCGATGGCAACAATGGCGATGAAGAGCGGGAATTCAATGGCAGGTGTCCATAGGAACAGTGGCGGATATGGATCTTGGATGTCGATTGTATGTAACGGGTTTAAGTCGGTCCAACATGTGCAAATTCGTGCAATTCTTCCACAATATTACATCACCTTTTTAGGGCTAGAAAGTGGAAGCAAAGAGCTGTGGTGTGATAGTTTGAAAATTAGAATTGGGAATAACAAATTTAATAAAAGGGGAGGGGAAATTATGAATTTGACCTTCCTTCCAGTGTAGTTAACCGCTCAACTTAACTGGGTTAGTAATGGAGGGACCTACCATGTTACAAGCATACAAATCACAGAGACCTCTTCCATAATTTCAATACTTCAAGGACTCCTTTCATTATTCATACAAACCACAAGGACCTCTGGTGTAATTTACTCTTAGTTCTATATACGCTGCGTATTGGGTTATACGCAGCGTATATAGATGTTTAATTAGCAGCACCCTAAAAAAAAGGTAGCACTCTTTGTTATATTCGTGGGATTGGAAACGTATTATCTCATTGTTCTCCTAATCCTTAACCCGTAAATAGAAACAATCTATATTCTCCCGGAAAGAGGACCGTTAGTTGGAGTTAGAACTTAGAAGAGAATTTTTATCATTATCTTAGATGATAAATTTCGTAGTTGATCACCTCAAATGATCAATTTAGTAAAGTATTTCATATTTGTGTACATACGAGCAAATCGACCCGTGCCTTGCGGCGGGTCAAAAATTTATGAAATCAGCTTCAATGTATATCTTATAAGGAAGGCGTAAATAGCATTTTCTACAACGTATAGCTTTTACAAATGTCATATGAAGCATGTATAAGATCACCTAAATTAAGCCTAGTAAATTAGCTATTTTAAAATTGTTATATCGAAACAATGTAAATTATTCAATTCAAATCATTTAAAATAGCTATTTTAAAATTGTTATATCGAAACAATGTAAATCATTCAATTCAAATCATTTAAAAGACTTTGAATTCCAAAACCAATCTGCAAGATATAGAAAGAGTGAATAAAGAACTTGGGTTTGTGATATATAAAAAATAAGAGTCATTTCTCAAATCATTTATAAGGAATGTGCTTTGTGTACCATGGTTGCGCCTTCTGTTGTTGCTAGGGGAAATTCTATGTTATTTTTCGTAGCTTCTATTGGTTCTTCTAGCTTAACTATGTTATGGGTTTAGTGGTTTTCTTATTTACATCCCAACTTTCATTCATGGTCATTATCCTTCTCTTCCATCCATGTTGACCATAAGAGTCAACCTGTTGACCTTCAAAGTCTACTTTTTGACCAAAAAAAACAAATGTATATCCAAAGCTTCTAACCAAAGTGTATCCAATACATAAAATGACCCAATCAAGTCCAACAATAATCCCAAAAAATACATTTATCCACTGTTTGGTAAATATTGTGAAAAGTATAATAAAAAGACCCATGAAAGTAAAAAAAACATGAATTATAAGATAAGGTTCAGATTTTACTTGTCAATATTTATCCACTGTTTGGTAAATATTGTGAAAAGTATAATAAAAAGAACCATGAAAGTAAAAAAAAAATGAATTATAAGATAAGGTTCAGATTTTACTTGTCAATCAGATTTAGCTGATTCATCATAAAATTAACACCGATCGCAGTAAGGGCTACAACAAACAAAAGTTTGATGCCTCCTGCTCACCACAACCTGGCAGTCAAGATCTAAAAAGAAAAAAAAAATCATCACAACCTTTCACTCATGAAATTCCAAAAGATTTGTAACCATCATCGCCTTAGAAGGCTCTGGTCGAAGCAACTAATACCAAATCGGTTATAACCCAGACACGAAAACATAGATAAGACAATGTCATTAGCCACCGCCAAAGTCCACAAATAACGTAAAAACATGTATGGAACCACGAATGAAAAAAAGAGTAAATGATGAGATGGACGGAATAGTGAGTGGCCACACCACCGGATCTTGTCAATGACAACAGTACTCGGACGTGCTCACCGGGATGACAGCCGGCGGCGACGACCGGACGTCGAACGTCGTCGGCGTGATGAGAGACAAACGTGGTCGGCGTAACGACAGCCAGATCGAACCAAAAGCCTGAGTAAGAGAAATCTCAGATAAAAAGCATCACAAAACCCTAATCCCTCAGCACCACCACCGCCACCATCGACGGCATAATCGGAACAACGATAATCAGATGCAAGGTATAGAGACGTAAACCCCCACTACCCCATAGATGAAGCAGAGACAGAAACCCGCCGCCATCGCTCACCGCTCGCCGGTAACTATGAACGGAGCAACGCCTTCCGGCAGCCGCTATCACGCCAATAGTAGCGCCGGCCGAGACATCACCACTTTTCCGGTGAAGTCATATATTTGGGAGAGAAGGAAGAGCATCCATATCCAGATCCATTCAAATGAAATTAGAGAGAGACACCATCAGTTTTAAATGGTATACGAAAACCATCAAAAGCCCACAGTTTTAATCCAGACACGTGAACATACATAAGGCAATGTCATCAGCCACCGCCAAAGTCCACAAATGACATAAAAACATGTAGTGGAACCACCAATGAAAAAAAAAGGTAAATGATGACATGGACGGAATAGTAAGACACGTAGCCAATTGAAAACGTTATATTAATAATATTTTTGACCTGGGCCGGCCCAGTCCAGTCAACTCCGGGCTAATTTGAGCCTAATGATTAGAGAAACATCAGTCATCAACAGGAATTAAGAAAATAAAATGTCATATTATTAATCCGATCGACCCTCTTCAATACAATAGATATAAGTCACATATTTTCACATAGAGACCAACCCAAATAATACTTACACTTCTTCACACTTGTTTAGAATCGTCATAATCAAATGCTTCCAAACCCGAACCCTATAACAATGTTTTGTTTCTAACATACCCACCCGTATCAAATAAACTTAACAAGAAAACTCGTACCTAATTACACCTACAATAATACATATACCCAAATACAACAGTTCATTCTTTTAATGAACTTCTTGCTTAAAAATCAGGCTTCTATGGGCAGTTTGTGTTTCTGCCTGGTCCGCCATAGTAAATGTAACTGCCCCAACCATCATTCCTGCCCATTTGAACATCATAGCAGTTGGGCTGCTCGGTGAAGGTGGCTATATCTTTAGGAGCTCTAAGACTGTTTGATCCGTCTACTATTTGAACATTTCTGAAGTAACTAGACTTACCAAATCCTTCTTCAGGGAAATGACCGCTCCCCATTTGGGTGGTGGTGTGCTGCCCGTCTGAGGCTGAGTTCACCACCTCACCGCCCCATTGGATCATTGATGCACTATCGGTTAAGTAAGAAAAGAGCGAACCAGGCCAGTATCCGAGTACCTTTCCGTTACCAAATTGCATCCACCAGTTTCCTTGCTCGGGGTCCTAATCGATTGCACCAAATTAATTAAATAAATTCCGATAAAATGTGTTCTAAATGATCTTTTAGGGTTGATGATCTGGTGATAGCACATTTAAGGTTCTATGCCTGGTATTAAAGTGTTAAATATGATTAGGAAGACTATATTATTATAGCAGTAATAATAATAATAATAATAAATTTAAAAAGAAAGTGATTTTGGAACTGTATTCAGTAGATGTACACATTGGCGACTTTCAAATCGTTTGACGCATTTGAATTAAACCCAACCTAAATTGACATGTTCATAAGTAAACGGGTCGAAATTGTCTCACCTAAACATCACTATGAGCGATTCTAATCGTAGTTTTTCTTACTCTTAGTATCCTCTTTAACTTTGATAGAGCTTCCAAGATTTTTATATAAAACAATATACATAAAATGCAAGATATATGGTGAAAACAAGTTGTTAAAGTTTTTATGATATCATATAAAATTTGAATTATTGACTATATAATCACACTACACAGGAAAAGAAATTATTGTCATGAAGGACAATTGTCAAAGATTCCCTATGCAACTTCTATTATTATATTCCTTCTATGTCCTCATGGATGAATAATGTGATGCTGTATTATTTTAAACAAAACGATATCGTTTTATTAGGGACTGCAATAATATATTTCTCCCTTTAAATATTGGGTTTTTAAATCAAATCTTGTATTTATCCACTATGCAGAGAATATGATAATGATGTTCAATTATTTCAAGGAGTTTAAGAACATACCTTCCAGATAAGTAAACTGATATCATATTGGGAACTATGATATTTAGAAATAGGAGAGATGCTGGCCCCCAATGCTATCTCATTGTTGATTTGAATAAATCCTGAACACAGAAGGTTGTAACAGCCTGTGGATTGATATGCATCACTCTGCAGATAATTTTAAAATAATTAGGACCCACAATTGTACAATTTCATTAGAATCCTATGCAAACTTATGTCCCACAAAATACAGTAATAATATCATTTTTTTAATCTTTTGAACCTGAAATTATATTTGAAACGAAACTAACACCGTATAATCTCACTTATAGCACAACTATTGGTACGGTCTTTGAAGGGTGTGATGGAGGTGAGCTTTACCTTTATTCCAAATGAATGATTAAAGGATGTGTGGATGTGACTTTAGAGTGATTATTGTAACTTATAAAGTCATTAACTATTGCTAATAAGTTGAATAAAGTTTAAGAAAGTTAGATGATTTTCCAATTGTAATAATAGTCAATTTTCTTATGATAGCTTTCTACATTGTTTTGACCCATAAAGAATTAGAAAACCATAACTATACTTTTAACTAATTATTGCAATTTCAAGTTGAAAATAACATCTTCAAACTCACATCCAAACACCCCTTAAAAGACATTTAACTAATATCCAAACACTTCATCCAAATGGCTATAAAGTGAAAAATGAATCATTTACCATGAGACAAGTTATATGCTAATCATTATGAAAAGTAAGTCATAATATACATGAAACTAGATGAACTTACAGTCCAATATGTAAAGAATCTTGTGTTATTATCTCCATAAAGATCTGGGCTGACCTGATTTTGATTCAAGATCATGCAGGAACATTGCGTAATTAATGAAAAAAAATATATATATAATTTTTAATAGGTTAACTGGAAAAAAAAATTGACAACTTTTTCGATTATATGGAAGGTTATGAATCTACCTGCCAGCCCGCTTCAATACTGTTAAGATCCGAAGCAAACGAGCCTCCTAATAACCATATTTGAGATAAGCTGAATTCATTAGTCTGTTGTATTTGAGGATCCCAAACATTCATAGTTGCTTTAGCTCCAAAAAACTCTCCCTCCACATATGCAATTGCATGCTAAATGATCTCCAAAAAATCAAAGATAACACAATCAATAGAAATTTAACAAAAGTCAACTGAGTCATCTGATTTGTGACTTGTACTGTACAACTCACCTGGTGGCCACTTTGATTGATAAGATCAAGATCAATAGAACTTGGATGTGCAACAGTTGACAGACTGCTTTTCTGGCCATATTTCTTAACAGAACTTGCTCTCAGAATGTCTTTTTTCCTAGTTCTTCTAACAGGAATTGTTCCTTTTGGGCAATTCCCATTCACATGCCACAATTGAGTAATTGGTCGCTGATTTTCAGATGATATTTTCATGCTCTCATAATTCATCCCTTCTGGATGATAATTTGGCCTCATCTATATAATACAATTCACACTAATATTCAAACTGTTCATATATGTGTTCTTCCAAGTTCCAAAAGTTCCAAAAGTTCCAAACCCTACCTACATACCTGAATTTCATGATTTTTGAGGGAGGGATGATCGAAAGCTGATTGATGCGAAATATGAACACAGTCGATTACGTCACCGTCTGGACTCTGCTCAATGCATATTCACAAATTCAACAAATCAGAATTTCCAAAACACACGAAGAATGAAAAAAAAAAATAATAATAATGAATAGACCTTGATTGATTTAACTGAAGGTTTGTTGAAACGATTCAAATGCTTGACGAGGTCAGCCTTATTTCCGGCAGCGTAAGAGAAACGCGCCGCCGTGAGAGCACACAGGACCACCACCGGTAAAAGTGAAAACCGATTCACCTCCATCATAAAATTGATTAATTAGAGTGCTAACATCGGCGGGGGGTCATACAATTATACAAATCTGTAAAGTGGAAGTTTATGCAGGAAATGGTTTTGATGTGGATCGAGAAAAGAAGAAGAGTGGAGGGTTTGTTCTACTGGCTGTTAAGCTCGTGATTGAGAGAGACCATGGACAGCTATATCGTTTGTCGTTTACAATTGTGGACCTACGACTGCGAATTCACCCACGAATAATTTCAATTTCATGGAAGTTGAGGAGATGGTGTAGTTTAGTGGAGTGTAGCCCAATATTTTAACTGAATTTTCGGGGGATTTTTGTTTGCTAAAGACATTTGAATCCAAAATTTAGATGAAAGTCGATTGTTTTATCTGGTTGTTTTATATAAAAGTTTATATAATTTTTAGATTTTTAGAGAAAACTGTGTAGAAATGTGTAGAAATGTAACTTACTTTTTCAAGTTTATTCCAATTAAATATTTTGTACATTTTTTTTGTTTTAATTTTGTCATTCAAGTTTAATCTTGTTGTTTTATATAAAATTACGATTGTTTTATACTTTTATTTGGTTGTTTTATATAAAAGTTTATATAATTTTTTGATTTTTAGGGAAACTTTGTAGAAATGTAACTTACTTTCAAATTTGTTCCAATTAAATACCTCGTACTTTTTTTTGTTTCAATTTAGTCATTCAAGTTTAATCTAGTTGTTTTATATAAAAGTACGATTGTTTTATCTGGTTGTTTTATATAAAAGTTTATATAATTTTTAGATTTTTAGGGAAAACTTTGTAGAAATGTAACTTATTTAGTTTGTTCCAATTAAATACCTCGTACTTTTTTTGTTTTAATTTAGTTATTCAAGTTTAATATGATGTTCTAATCTTAGGCTATCCGTAATGGGGCTTGAAAGGGATTTTCGTGCCTCTTTAGCGCCCCTCTCACGCCCCCACCCACTACACCTGGACGCTAAACACAAAAAAAAGAGGTATGGGGTTTGAAACTTCTCACGCCTGAAAAGGGGCTTGAAAATTATTCATCCCACTACACCACCTTTTTTCTAGCCCCATGGCACCTCATCTTCCACATGTCATCTCATGCCCAAAGGTTGGGCTTGAAGGAGTTCACAATTACGAGTATCCTTAGAGATCTTACATTTTCAATAGGTTGACATGGTATGGTGACATGGCATTACTTTCATTTTTCTTATGTAGTTAATAATTATGTGAGATTAAAATCTAATAATAGAGCGTAGTGTCCCGGCCCACATGTCTAGGAGGAAACTCACAACTGAAAAAGCTCTCATTCATTTGAATTTCGTATATTGCCTCATGTTGGCTCAACATAAGGTGTGAGGCAATAAGCCTCATGCGAGACTCGAACCTAAAACATCTTATTTATTTGAATTTCGTATATTGCCTCATGTTGAACCAATGGTTTAGTAGAAGGATATATCAATGATATGATAGAAAATAGTATTGGAATATTATTAGGGTTGAGCTCACGGGCCTAGTTAAGTTTTTATGGTTACTTAAGTTATATTATTATATTTTTATGTTTTTGTTTAGTTTTTTTTTTCTTCTACAGTCTGAGATTCCATTATCTTTCCGCTCCGATTAGGGGGAGAATTGAAATATTATTAGGGTTGAGATCACGGGCGTAATTAAGTTTTTAGAATTACTTATGTTTGTCTATATAATGTAACCTGATTATTATCGATTCAGTTATTCAATCATTTTATATTTTTACAAATAGTAGAGGTATAAATAATTTGGCACTTCGTGAAAATTGTCAATTTACATTTTTGGCCCTATCTATCACATGCGGAATTTAGCAAACATATTTCTCTCGTCACATGTGCATTTTGAGGCTAAAGAAGTGGATGGCTGATGACGTCGTGAGTAAAATTATTTTTTATAATATCGGTTCTCTAAAATTTATTTTTCTCAGCTCTATGTAAATTTTAATATATAAAAATACTAGTTTTTTATCCGCGTGTCCGCGTGTGTTACACGGGTGACTTTAAAAAAAAACTATAAATACAATCATAATCTACGACAATTATGTATTTTTATATCTTTAGTAATTAAATAATTGGTTATTAAATAATTTAGAATGTAATAAATAAAAAATTGGAAATACAAATCACTTCCATAATTAGGAGAATTGGCGGGAAAAATTATTGAGGATAAATGTGGTGGTGACACATGGCAAATTGTGATGCCAAAAACTTTTTTTTTTATTATATATATAGATAGATAAAATTAAACACATGATAAGAGTTGTGCCCAAAATGAAAGAGAATAAAAATGTTTAACAAACATAAAAAAAAAAGTTTAACCATCAAGATTAATAGAATAAAATAAAAATTAAAAGAAAGAATAGCTCGAACCATCAGGAGTTGTCCGGATTTGAACTCTATCCTCATGTGGACAACCGTCCAAGACTCATTTTCTTTCTAATTAGATTTTATTGTTAGCACGTGGCATCATATATAATACTGGTACTTAAAATAGTTACATTGTTAAATCGTAAGGTAGTGAAAATGATTGAGCAATGACGTTAAAACGTATCTTATAGAAACACATGTACAAAAACATTGTGCAACAACGTTAAACAAAATGTAAGGAAAACGTAAATACAAAATGTAACAATATTAAAAAATATATAATTAAAAAAAAGGCAAATATAAAACAATCACACAAGAGGTTAAAGAAACAAGTTTAAAAAAAATAGATCATGACACGTGGCATCTAGCCATTTGGCCATGTTACCCAATAATTCCACGACATTGTTCATTAACACTAGATTTTGTTTATATTGTAATGTAAAGTAATATTATAGAAAATAAATAAAAATGAAATCTTGATTCGGTATCTAGCATTTATTACACCGAATTAACTTGTGAATTATATTTTCCAAAATAATAATTTAAGTTTTACTTTCACATTTTTAATAAGTTATTAGGGGTTTGGCCGATATCAAAATATTGGCCTAAATTGTCAATGTAAAACCATAGTGTGTTTAAACTTTCTAACGAACCGACTTTAAGCCGTGTGAGCCCAACGGCCGCCCACCCGCACTCTATATTCAAAGATAAATTGAAGAAATTTTGGGGATGAATCAAAGCACTCACCACTACTCCTTCATTAATACTTATACCGTTTATAATATGGATGATAACATGACACTTAGACAGGGTGTAGGGTGTCGCTACATCACTACAGATACCGTATTTTTAGTACCATACTAGTAGACTATCATGTGACTTTATTATTAGAGTTTTGTCCATTTCATCACACCCACCATGTGTCTATCTCTATTCTTATAGTCTCTCTCACTTTAATAAATAAAATATTAATAATAAAAAAGTAAATCATAGTATATGATGAGTATTAACTAAATGCTCAAAGTGTTAATTCTTTGACCCGAAAGTTATGTTATAGGAATATAAGTGTTACACCATAAATTTATGTGTTAAACTCGTCACGTACGGATATTAAAAAACAAATGACAAAATGATAAAAATAAGCAAATGACATGATGATGAATATGACAAATGACATAATGGTTAAAATAAGCAAATGACATAATGGTACGTAAATATGGCAAAAAAAGGAGCAAAATGGTAATTAAACTTATCAAAGTTCTCTATTGTATATAAGGAGTAGTAACGATTTTCATAAAAAAAAATTAGAATTCACTTTTTGCTTCTTGGGGTTTTGCTTTTTGTAACACTTGACCGTGACAAGAGATTTTTTGTAACATTAAACCGTGAACATGAGATATATTGGGTTCAAAAGAAAAGTCTAGCCTCAAATACTATTAACGCCTATTGAGCGTATTGATTCTCAGTGAAAGGGGAACTCGATCTACATTTAAGCGTTCTTGAGTGGTATCAATTAAAGGATGAGTGACCGCTTTCAAGTTTTAACCCGGGAAAGTAAAAGCAAATATGTAAGATTCTCATGGGCAAAATAGACAATATTTATAGCATGAGGGAGCGAATATCACAAATGGTATTCGAGCCACTTTCGTGCAATTGGGAATAGTAGGACAAACCTCATCAATGATATGAGTTCTCGGGTGAAGTTGGAAAGTTTTCACTCTAATAAACACAAAACAAATTCGTGAGTTTCTCGTAAACAAATCTAACAATACTGATAGCATGAAGAACAAAATGTGTTAGTTATTAATAAAAACGTCTTAAAATGTTTCTTATTTTTACTTACACTTTTACTTTCTCTCCAAATATCTATTTGCAAACTCAATAATATGATATTTAAAAAATTATATTTTCTCATTAGATGATACAAAACTTATGTTACTCTTGTGGACGTATTTAACTACTCATGAGAAAATACATAATTTAATATTCAAATTAAAAAACGTTAAGGTCTCGTTTATTTTTTTAGGAGATTTATTTATAAATCTGTATATTACTCTGAATGTTAAGAGGTGATTCAAGTATCTGAAAACTGAATCATTAAGAGGTGGAGGTCGGAGACGGATAACGAGTCTAGTCGTTGGAGACGAAGCTCTAGTAGTCAGAGAACGAACGGCTCTTTTTAAGGGTTAATATGTTTTAAGATGTTTTAAAAAGTGTTGATGGTTAAAACGTTATTAAGATGTAGAACCTCTTAATAACTGAAAAAACAAACGGCTCTACATCTAAATACGTATGAACGAATCGATCAGATATAACCTCTATTCAGATGTTATTTTTTTTTAAAACAAAGAGGTCCTAAGTTAAACAATCTTTAAAAGTATCTATACAAGGATTCTTGACACACAAAGTTTAACATGTATAGAGAAAGGTCCATGTTCATGAACATTAGTATTCCATTTATGAGTCCTTCATGTTACACTATGTGCCAAAAGCTAGGAGGCTTGTCCGCAACCAAAGGGCCATCGAAAGACCAATTGCATTAAGTGAACGTTGTCCTTGTTCTACACAACAATACAAACATCATAAACACACATTCTTACAAAATCGAATTCACATCAATGTCACTTCATATTGTTTATTTATTTTTATTTGTCGAATGAACAAACGAACGGTTTAAAGAGGTTGGATATTATTTTAGAAATGTCGTTATTAACTACCTAAAATGATCGATATTTATTGCTACATACATATAAAAGGTAAATGATGTAATTGAGGGTATAGGCTTTTTTGCTTAATTAATAACCGTAGATTCCAAAAAAAAAATGGTCGTTATTAACTACCTTTCAAATGTCGTTTTTTTAATCAGTTGTATTAATGGTGTGAATTTTTTCCGGTGGATTTAAGGGTATGGAGAATTACTGATAGTAAATAAGATAGTATTCGGTTAACTAACTGATGCGATATAAGGTCGGATAAAAATTTCAAGTACTAAAAATGGCTCAACTATTTATAGTTCGAGCGTGAGTGTGAAGGTTTCAGATATCTGTTAGGTCACTCTACATCAATGATATAGTGCAACGGGTCTTCGGGTTGGTCTTTGGGATATGATTCTCATCTCATAAACGCTCGGCCTTCTCCTTTTTGTTTTGTTTGGTGTGGGATTTTTTTCGCATATGTATTTCTTTTTATAATGCTTGTGTTTTTTATTGGGTTGTTCTTGGTTTATATATTTGGATCATTCAATCTACTTTCTTACTAGATGAGTCATATTAATAATATTGTAGCCGTTCAAAAAAACTAGCTAAAAACTAATATCTTTGTAGCAAGTGATCAAGTGTTTGAGTATAATAAAAAGGAATCGGAAACTCTAACTCGACTTTACATGGTAATCCTCTTTTATTCTTATTCACAATTGAGTTGATGACTTGTGTGTAATAGCCTATTTTGTTTTTGATATCGAATTCTTTAGGATGACATTTGAATTATGATTTGCTTTCAGATTAAAGTTATTTGGGTGGTATTTCATAATATTTAATCGAATAAGCAAAAGGTTGTCAATAATGAGCATGTAAGATTTTGTGTTTTGAAATTAGACCCGATGAATATATAGGGGTTGAATAGTCATCTCAAAATGTTGCAACGTTTCAAGAAAAGGGGCAAGACAACGGTTGACAGTTATAAACATTAATAGTCAGACGATTATTTCAAAAGTAACTTAAGCATTCAGAACTAACTACTACTGAAGACCAAGTTTACTACTACCGATGAACAAAGTTCATGTCCAATACCAATTTTGCCGCCAAAGCACAAAGTCGCCACAGAAGGAAAAGTTGTCGCAGATCACCATCTGCTAACGATTATCTGATTTGTTGTTGATGAGCAACTTTTTCTTTCGGAGAAAATTTACTTTCGACTTGCATTATCACCAATGGCTTTTACCTCATGGACCTTTAGAAGCTCTCTAAGTATTGATGTTGGCTCAAATGTAAATTCAAACCTCCTAATTCGTATCAAACTTATAAGCTTATCTCTAATATTGTTCCATAATAACTTTGACGACATTAAAATCACCAATATAGCCATGATGTTACACGTTCAATTCTTTCAACTTTATCAACCGCTTTGTTTCAACACAATTAAATTAAACTAACTCTCACTTTTTTCCCGATTTTTCACGTTTCTTTCCCCTTATCGTTAGGAGAATGGGTGGTTTGTTAGACACTCTATTTCTTTTACCTTAATTGTGGTAGACATCAAAAGAAAAGTTTCAATTGCCAACTATACACGTGAACTTTAGCCTCCTAGACAAGATAGATATTATCATGTGGTTGTTCCTTTTAATACACAAGTGGATTTTTTTATTGAGAAATTGTTATTTGGTTCGTTAGTTTGTTACGACATTGGTCATGTTTTCTTCTTTGTATGTCAGGTTCTTGTTCTCCTTCTAATCCGA
>JBCNJP010009632.1:0-28013 GCA_039602395.1 Deinandra increscens subsp. villosa
CTGATTTGTCGATGACATGAACTAAGGTCCGAAACCCAGCCGAACTCTAGGTTCGGAGTTGACCGAACCTTGATGGCCGAACTCCAGGTTCGGAGGGAGTTCGGACAGAGTTCGGAGGTGCCGAGTTCGGACCTTATGACAGAAGTATAAATAGATTCGTCTTTGTATTTCTTTGTAAGTTTCTGTCTTGTTTCTGTGTGTTGAGAGGGGAGGTTCTGCTCGACCTCCCCCAGAGCTTAATCGTTGTATACTCCTTCGTTATGTAATCATTCAACATGATTCAATGACAAAACTTCCGTCTCATCCATAGAAACGATCCGTAAACGGTTTTTCAGTTGGCAAAGCTTGCAGGTTGACAAGATCGAAGTCTCTCAAATTCGGATCTCAGATGAATTTCATACATGGTTGCAAAGCTGTCAAAGAGTTTATCACTTTCAGAAATGGTTCAGTTGAGTTAGTCATGTTCCAGCCATGTCTACCCTACATCAACTAACAACAGATTCAAAGAGTTTGAAGATCTGATACAACACACGTCAAGGGGGAGTTTGTTAGTGCAAAATATGTGTGACGTGTGTGTATTCCAGTTAGTGTCATTAGTTGATATAGTTAGAATAGTTAAATCAAGGTTAGGGGGTGGAAAGTGTCAATCTATTAAAGTGGAGGGCTTGTTTGTCTTTTAGTAAAATCACATAAATGTGATGTGTAGATATATGTTGAAGATTAGGTTTTGAAGTCAATCGAGAGGAGCTCCGATCTTAGAGTTCGGCAATACGCCGGATTGGCGCCGAACCTCAAGTTCGGAAGTCATGTTTTGGATCACATATATATATTGTTGCTTGAAGTTCGGAAGTCATGTTTTGGATCACATATATATATTGTTGCTTGAAGTTCGGATGCGGGGACAAGCCTCCATAACCGTTTTCTCGGAGATTAAATTCTAGAGGGAGGAGTTTTCGATTTCGTTTCTTTGAGAGTTATGAATCTAGAATCATGTTTAGATGCTGTTAACGAGTTAAATCATGTAAACATTGATCGATTTGAGCTATAAACGAGTGTTATTTACTTGTTTGTGTTCTTCGTGTTCGGGTTAACTTTCGGACCGATTTCGGTGTACAAATCACTAGATCCGACGCTCTTTGTGTTTACCATTGGGGACCCTAAAAACTTTCAAAGTTTCATAATTGAAAAAGTGAATATTCAAAAGCAATCAGTTCAGGGATGATGGTGGTTTTTGATTTTCATGGAAAGGTGGTATATTCTGATGTTCGTGCGAACTGATACGTCAAAGTTTTCGGTTAAGGTTTGGAACTCTCTGATATGCCCGATACTTTTCTTGAGTTGTCGAAAGACTTGGTCAGATTCCAGTCTGCAACGAGATATACGTTTACCGGAGTAATGTGTTGGGATGGATTTGATGCTGAGGGGGAATTTCCGTGATTGAAGATGTTGATTGTGTCTGTTTTCATAAAGATCAGAATGTGTTTAAATTCGGTGAAGATTGAAGATTGCTATCAAGATGCAGTGATGTTCGTGTGTCTTTATAATTTCCGGATACAACTTATGAAGTAAACCATTATCATACATGCCGGTTCCAATTGGATGGTTGTGCTTGAAGCTAGGGGGAATTTTATTGGTTGTGGATATTGTACAAGATTCGAATCTGCATATCTGATGATTCGGTCAAGGGGAGTTTGCTTAAAGATAGAGATGTTTGCAGCAAGCTGACTGAAGATTGCTCGAGATTAATGTCTAGATTCAACAGTGACGTCCAAGGGGAATTTGTTGATGCATGAACCTTGTGTGGCCGTTACTGTTCGAATTGTCAAACATACTGATTTGTCGAAGACATGAACTAAGGTCCGAAACCCAGCCGAACTGTAGGTTCGGAGTTGACCGAACCTTGATGGCCGAACTCCAGGTTCGGAGGGAGTTCGGACAGAGTTCGGAGGTGCCGAGTTCGGACCTTATGAAGAAGTATAAATAGATTCGTCTTTGTATTTCTTTGTAAGTTTCTGTCTTGTTTCTGTGTGTTGAGAGGGGAGGTTCTGTCCGACCTCCCCCAGAGCTTAATCGTTGTATACTCCTTCGTTATGTAATCATTCAAACATGGATTCAATGACAAAACTTCCGTCTCATCCATAGAAACGATCCGTAAACGGTTTTTCAGTTGGCAAAGCTTGCAGGTTGACAAGATCGAAGTCTCTCAGATTCGGATCTCAGATGAATTTCATACATGGTTGCAAAGTTGTCAAAGAGTTTATCACTTTCAGAAATGGTTCAGTTGAGTTAGTCATGTTCCAGCCATGTCTACCCTACATCAACTAACAACAGATTCAAAGAGTTTGAAGATCTGATACAACACACGTCAAGGGGGAGTTTGTTAGTGCAAAATATGTGTGACGTGTGTGTATTCCAGTTAGTGTCGTTAGTTGATATAGTTAGAATAGTTAAATCAAGGTTAGGGGGTGGAAAGTGTCAATCTATTAAAGTGGAGGGCTTGTTTGTCTTTTTGTAAAATCACATAAATGTGATGTGTAGATATATGTTGAAGATTAGGTTTTGAAGTCAATCGAGAGGAGCTCCGATCTTAGAGTTCGGCAATACGCCGAATTGGCGCCGAACCTCAAGTTCGGAAGTCATGTTTTGTATCACATATATATATTGTTGCTTGAAGTTCGGAAGTCATGTTTTGGATCACATATATATATTGTTGCTTGAAGTTCGGATGCGGGGACAAGCCTCCATAACCGTTTTCTCGGAGATTAAATTCTAGAGGGAGGAGTTTTCGATTTCGTTTCTTTGAGAGTTATGAATCTAGAATCATGTTTAGATGCTGTTAACGAGTTAAATCGATGTAAACATTGATCGATTTGAGCTATAAACGAGTGTTATTTACTTGTTTGTGTTCTTCGTGTTCGGGTTAACTTTCGGACCGATTTCGGTGTACAAATCACTAGATCCGACGCTCTTTGTGTTTACCATTGGGGACCCTAAAAACTTTCAAAGTTTCATAATTGAAAAAGTGAATATTCAAAAGCAATCAGTTCAGTGATGATGGTGGTTTTTGATTTTCATGGAAAGGTGGTATATTCTGATGTTCGTGCGAACTGATACGTCAAAGTTTTCGGTTAAGGTTTGGAACTCTCTGTCATATGCCCGATACTTTCTTGAGTTGTCGAAAGACTTGGTCAGATTCCAGTCTGCAACGAGATATACGTTTACCGGAGTAATATATTGGGATGGATTTGATGCTGAGGGGGAATTTCCGTGATTGAAGATGTTGATTGTGTCTGTTTTCATAAAGATCAGAATGTGTTACAATTCGGTGAAGATTGAAGATTACTATCAAGATGCAGTGATGTTCGTGTGTCTTTATAATTTCCGGATACAACTTATGAAGTAAACCATTATCATACATGCCGGTTCCAATTGGATGGTTGTGCTTGAAGCTAGGGGGAATTTTATTGGTTGTGGATATTGGACAAGATTCGAATCTGCATATCTGATGATTCGGTCAAGGGGAGTTTGCTAAAGATAGAGATGTTACAGCAAGCTGACTGAAGATTGCTAGAAGATTAATGTCTAGATTCGACAGGTGAACGTCCAAGGGGAATTTGTTGATGCATGAACCTTGTGTGGCCGTTACTGTTCAAATCGTAAAACAGACTGATTTGTCGATGACATGAACTAAGGTCCGAAACCCAGCCGAACTGTAGGTTCGAAGTTGACCGAACCTTGATGGCCGAACTCCAGGTTCGGAGGGGAGTTCGGACAGAGTTCGGAGGTGCCGAGTTCGGACCTTATGAAGAAGTATAAATAGATTCGTCTTTGTATTTCTTTGTAAGTTTCTGTCTTGTTTCTGTGTGTTGAGAGGGGAGGTTCTGTCCGACCTCCCCCAGAGCTTAATCGTTGTATACTCCTTCGTTATGTAATCATTCAACATGATTCAATGACAAAACTTCCGTCTCATCCATAGAAACGATCCGTAAACGGTTTTTCAGTTGGCAAAGCTTGCAGGTTGACAAGATCGAAGTCTCTCAGATTCGGATCTCAGATGAATTTCATACATGGTTGCAAAGTTGTCAAAGAGTTTATCACTTTCAGAAATGGTTCAGTTGAGTTAGTCATGTTCCAGCCATGTCTACCCTACATCAACTAACAACAGATTCAAAGAGTTTGAAGATCTGATACAACACACGTCAAGGGGGAGTTTGTTAGTGCAAAATATGTGTGACGTGTGTGTATTCCAGTTAGTGTCGTTAGTTGATATAGTTAGAATAGTTAAATCAAGGTTAGGGGGTGGAAAGTGTCAATCTATTAAAGTGGAGGGCTTGTTTGTCTTTTTGTAAAATCACATAAATGTGATGTGTAGATATATGTTGAAGATTAGGTTTTGAAGTCAATCGAGAGGAGCTCCGATCTTAGAGTTCGGCAATACGCCGAATTGGCGCCGAACCTCAAGTTCGGAAGTCATGTTTTGGATCACATATATATATTGTTGCTTGAAGTTCGGAAGTCATGTTTTGGATCACATATATATATTGTTGCTTGAAGTTCGGATGCGGGGACAAGCCTCCATAACCGTTTTCTCGGAGATTAAATTCTAGAGGGAGGAGTTTTCGATTTCGTTTCTTTGAGAGTTATGAATCTAGAATCATGTTTAGATGCTGTTAACGAGTTAAATCATGTAAACATTGATCGATTTGAGCTATAAACGAGTGTTATTTACTTGTTTGTGTTCTTCGTGTTCGGGTTAACTTTCGGACCGATTTCGGTGTACAAATCACTAGATCCGACGCTCTTTGTGTTTACCATTGGGGACCCTAAAAACTTTCAAAGTTTCATAATTGAAAAAGTGAATATTCAAAAGCAATCAGTTCAGGGATGATGGTGGTTTTTGATTTTCATGGAAAGGTGGTATATTCTGATGTTCGTGCGAACTGATACGTCAAAGTTTTCGGTTAAGGTTTGGAACTCTCTGTCATATGCCCGATACTTTCTTGAGTTGTCGAAAGACTTGGTCAGATTCCAGTCTGCAACGAGATATACGTTTACCGGAGTAATATATTGGGATGGATTTGATGCTGAGGGGGAATTTCCGTGATTGAAGATGTTGATTGTGTCTGTTTTCATAAAGATCAGAATGTGTTACAATTCGGTGAAGATTGAAGATTATTATCAAGATGCAGTGATGTTCGTGTGTCTTTATAATTTCCGGATACAACTTATGAAGTAAACCATTATCATACATGCCGGTTCCAATTGGATGGTTGTGCTTGAAGCTAGGGGGAATTTTATTGGTTGTGGATATTGTACAAGATTCGAATCTGCATATCTGATGATTCGGTCAAGGGGAGTTTGCTAAAGATAGAGATGTTTGCAGCAAGCTGACTGAAGATTGCTAGAAGATTAATGTCTGGATTCGACAGTAACGTCCAAGGGGAATTTGTTGATGCATGAACCTTGTGTGGCCGTTACTGTTCGAATTGTCAAACAGACTGATTTGTCGATGACATGAACTAAGGTCCGAAACCCAGCCGAACTCTAGGTTCGGAGTTGACCGAACCTTGATGGCCGAACTCCAGGTTCGGAGGGAGTTCGGACAGAGTTCGGAGGTGCCGAGTTCGGACCTTATGAAGAAGTATAAATAGATTCGTCTTTGTATTTCTTTGTAAGTTTCTGTCTTGTTTCTGTGTGTTGAGAGGGGAGGTTCTGTCCGACCTCCCCCAGAGCTTAATCGTTGTATACTCCTTCGTTATGTAATCATTCAACATGATTCAATGACAAAACTTCCGTCTCATCCATAGAAACGATCCGTAAACGGTTTTTCAGTTGGCAAAGCTTGCAGGTTGACAAGATCGAAGTCTCTCAGATTCGGATCTCAGATGAATTTCATACATGGTTGCAAAGCTGTCAAAGAGTTTATCACTTTCAGAAATGGTTCAGTTGAGTTAGTCATGTTCCAGCCATGTCTACCCTACATCAACTAACAACAGATTCAAAGAGTTTGAAGATCTGATACAACACACGTCAAGGGGGAGTTTGTTAGTGCAAAATATGTGTGACGTGTGTGTATTCCAGTTAGTGTCGTTAGTTGATATAGTTAGAATAGTTAAATCAAGGTTAGGGGGTGGAAAGTGTCAATCTATTAAAGTGGAGGGCTTGTTTGTCTTTTTGTAAAATCACATAAATGTGATGTGTAGATATATGTTGAAGATTAGGTTTTGAAGTCAATCGAGAGGAGCTCCGATCTTAGAGTTCGGCAATACGCCGAATTGGCGCCGAACCTCAAGTTCGGAAGTCATGTTTTGGATCACATATATATATTGTTGCTTGAAGTTCGGAAGTCATGTTTTGGATCACATATATATATTGTTGCTTGAAGTTCGGATGCGGGGACAAGCCTCCATAACCGTTTTCTCGGAGATTAAATTCTAGAGGGAGGAGTTTTCGATTTCGTTTCTTTGAGAGTTATGAATCTAGAATCATGTTTAGATGCTGTTAACGAGTTAAATCATGTAAACATTGATCGATTTGAGCTATAAACGAGTGTTATTTACTTGTTTGTGTTCTTCGTGTTCGGGTTAACTTTCGGACCGATTTCGGTGTACAAATCACTAGATCCGACGCTCTTTGTGTTTACCATTGGGGACCCTAAAAACTTTCAAAGTTTCATAATTGAAAAAGTGAATATTCAAAAGCAATCAGTTCAGGGATGATGGTGGTTTTTGATTTTCATGGAAAGGTGGTATATTCTGATGTTCGTGCGAACTGATACGTCAAAGTTTTCGGTTAAGGTTTGGAACTCTCTGTCATATGCCCGATACTTTCTTGAGTTGTCGAAAGACTTGGTCAGATTCCAGTCTGCAACGAGATATACGTTTACCGGAGTAATATATTGGGATGGATTTGATGCTGAGGGGGAATTTCCGTGATTGAAGATGTTGATTGTGTCTGTTTTCATAAAGATCAGAATGTGTTACAATTCGGTGAAGATTGAAGATTATTATCAAGATGCAGTGATGTTCGTGTGTCTTTATAATTTCCGGATACAACTTATGAAGTAAACCATTATCATACATGCCGGTTCCAATTGGATGGTTGTGCTTGAAGCTAGGGGGAATTTTATTGGTTGTGGATATTGTACAAGATTCGAATCTGCATATCTGATGATTCGGTCAAGGGGAGTTTGCTAAAGATAGAGATGTTTGCAGCAAGCTGACTGAAGATTGCTAGAAGATTAATGTCTAGATTCGACAGTAACGTCCAAGGGGAATTTGTTGATGCATGAACCTTGTGTGGCCGTTACTGTTCGAATTGTCAAACATACTGATTTGTCGAAGACATGAACTAAGGTCCGAAACCCAGCCGAACTGTAGGTTCGGAGTTGACCGAACCTTGATGGCCGAACTCCAGGTTCGGAGGGAGTTCGGACAGAGTTCGGAGGTGCCGAGTTCGGACCTTATGAAGAAGTATAAATAGATTCGTCTTTGTATTTCTTTGTAAGTTTCTGTCTTGTTTCTGTGTGTTGAGAGGGGAGGTTCTGTCCGACCTCCCCCAGAGCTTAATCGTTGTATACTCCTTCGTTATGTAATCATTCAACATGATTCAATGACAAAACTTCCGTCTCATCCATAGAAACGATCCGTAAACGGTTTTTCAGTTGGCAAAGCTTGCAGGTTGACAAGATCGAAGTCTCTCAGATTCGGATCTCAGATGAATTTCATACATGGTTGCAAAGTTGTCAAAGAGTTTATCACTTTCAGAAATGGTTCAGTTGAGTTAGTCATGTTCCAGCCATGTCTACCCTACATCAACTAACAACAGATTCAAAGAGTTTGAAGATCTGATACAACACACGTCAAGGGGGAGTTTGTTAGTGCAAAATATGTGTGACGTGTGTGTATTCCAGTTAGTGTCGTTAGTTGATATAGTTAGAATAGTTAAATCAAGGTTAGGGGGTGGAAAGTGTCAATCTATTAAAGTGGAGGGCTTGTTTGTCTTTTTGTAAAATCACATAAATGTGATGTGTAGATATATGTTGAAGATTAGGTTTTGAAGTCAATCGAGAGGAGCTCCGATCTTAGAGTTCGGCAATACGCCGAATTGGCGCCGAACCTCAAGTTCGGAAGTCATGTTTTGGATCACATATATATATTGTTGCTTGAAGTTCGGAAGTCATGTTTTGGATCACATATATATATTGTTGCTTGAAGTTCGGATGCGGGGACAAGCCTCCATAACCGTTTTCTCGGAGATTAAATTCTAGAGGGAGGAGTTTTCGATTTCGTTTCTTTGAGAGTTATGAATCTAGAATCATGTTTAGATGCTGTTAACGAGTTAAATCATGTAAACATTGATCGATTTGAGCTATAAACGAGTGTTATTTACTTGTTTGTGTTCTTCGTGTTCGGGTTAACTTTCGGACCGATTTCGGTGTACAAATCACTAGATCCGACGCTCTTTGTGTTTACCATTGGGGACCCTAAAAACTTTCAAAGTTTCATAATTGAAAAAGTGAATATTCAAAAGCAATCAGTTCAGGGATGATGGTGGTTTTTGATTTTCATGGAAAGGTGGTATATTCTGATGTTCGTGCGAACTGATACGTCAAAGTTTTCGGTTAAGGTTTGGAACTCTCTGTCATATGCCCGATACTTTCTTGAGTTGTCGAAAGACTTGGTCAGATTCCAGTCTGCAACGAGATATACGTTTACCGGAGTAATATATTGGGATGGATTTGATGCTGAGGGGGAATTTCCGTGATTGAAGATGTTGATTGTGTCTGTTTTCATAAAGATCAGAATGTGTTACAATTCGGTGAAGATTGAAGATTATTATCAAGATGCAGTGATGTTCGTGTGTCTTTATAATTTCCGGATACAACTTATGAAGTAAACCATTATCATACATGCCGGTTCCAATTGGATGGTTGTGCTTGAAGCTAGGGGGAATTTTATTGGTTGTGGATATTGTACAAGATTCGAATCTGCATATCTGATGATTCGGTCAAGGGGAGTTTGCTAAAGATAGAGATGTTTGCAGCAAGCTGACTGAAGATTGCTAGAAGATTAATGTCTGGATTCGACAGTAACGTCCAAGGGGAATTTGTTGATGCATGAACCTTGTGTGGCCGTTACTGTTCGAATTGTCAAACAGACTGATTTGTCGAAGACATGAACTAAGGTCCGAAACCCAGCCGAACTCTAGGTTCGGAGTTGACCGAACCTTGATGGCCGAACTCCAGGTTCGGAGGGAGTTCGGACAGAGTTCGGAGGTGCCGAGTTCGGACCTTATGAAGAAGTATAAATAGATTCGTCTTTGTATTTCTTTGTAAGTTTCTGTCTTGTTTCTGTGTGTTGAGAGGGGAGGTTCTGTCCGACCTCCCCCAGAGCTTAATCGTTGTATACTCCTTCGTTATGTAATCATTCAACATGATTCAATGACAAAACTTCCGTCTCATCCATAGAAACGATCCGTAAACGGTTTTTCAGTTGGCAAAGCTTGCAGGTTGACAAGATCGAAGTCTCTCAGATTCGGATCTCAGATGAATTTCATACATGGTTGCAAAGCTGTCAAAGAGTTTATCACTTTCAGAAATGGTTCAGTTGAGTTAGTCATGTTCCAGCCATGTCTACCCTACATCAACTAACAACAGATTCAAAGAGTTTGAAGATCTGATACAACACACGTCAAGGGGGAGTTTGTTAGTGCAAAATATGTGTGACGTGTGTGTATTCCAGTTAGTGTCGTTAGTTGATATAGTTAGAATAGTTAAATCAAGGTTAGGGGGTGGAAAGTGTCAATCTATTAAAGTGGAGGGCTTGTTTGTCTTTTTGTAAAATCACATAAATGTGATGTGTAGATATATGTTGAAGATTAGGTTTTGAAGTCAATCGAGAGGAGCTCCGATCTTAGAGTTCGGCAATACGCCGAATTGGCGCCGAACCTCAAGTTCGGAAGTCATGTTTTGGATCACATATATATATTGTTGCTTGAAGTTCGGAAGTCATGTTTTGGATCACATATATATATTGTTGCTTGAAGTTCGGATGCGGGGACAAGCCTCCATAACCGTTTTCTCGGAGATTAAATTCTAGAGGGAGGAGTTTTCGATTTCGTTTCTTTGAGAGTTATGAATCTAGAATCATGTTTAGATGCTGTTAACGAGTTAAATCATGTAAACATTGATCGATTTGAGCTATAAACGAGTGTTATTTACTTGTTTGTGTTCTTCGTGTTCGGGTTAACTTTCGGACCGATTTCGGTGTACAAATCACTAGATCCGACGCTCTTTGTGTTTACCATTGGGGACCCTAAAAACTTTCAAAGTTTCATAATTGAAAAAGTGAATATTCAAAAGCAATCAGTTCAGGGATGATGGTGGTTTTTGATTTTCATGGAAAGGTGGTATATTCTGATGTTCGTGCGAACTGATACGTCAAAGTTTTCGGTTAAGGTTTGGAACTCTCTGTCATATGCCCGATACTTTCTTGAGTTGTCGAAAGACTTGGTCAGATTCCAGTCTGCAACGAGATATACGTTTACCGGAGTAATATATTGGGATGGATTTGATGCTGAGGGGGAATTTCCGTGATTGAAGATGTTGATTGTGTCTGTTTTCATAAATTTATCGAAAGAAAATTTTCCTTCAGGATTAAGATCCTTGCACCCCGTCCCTTGCTTGTATTTCTTACCCCACCGGATAAGCATAGCCATTGACCAATTTATATCCATGAGTTCTAAGTCATCGGGATCAATCTGCTCGTAATCTTCATCAAATAACTCAACACTTATCAGCTTTCCTACCACTACACCATCATAAGAAGAAATCATTGCCGAATACAATGCAATGAATTCATTTGTAGTTTTTGCTGTGAAAATGCGTGAGCGGTAGATCGTCTACTTAGTCGTATTGAAATTAATGTAAAACGAGAATAACACGAGGAGTAAATACAACGAGACTTGTATTAGGTCACTTAGAACCACATAGTACACTTGATAGAAAGTAAGACTCAACCGTACAAGTGTCTAAAGTTCTACACAAGACACACTATATATACTAGCTGAAACCCCGGTGGTCCGAACCTCTAGTTCGGACAAGTTCGGACCTCTCCGAACTTGGAGTTCGTCAGGAGTTTCGCCAGCAGCAAACATGCACATCTTTGTCTTGTATTCAATACTTCACATGACGATCAGGAACCATGTATCAACAAACTCCCCCTCGACATGTGCAGTATCATCTTCCACTTAAAACTTGTATCTTGTATCTTCAATCAAACTCTTCCTCTTCTTTGACGATGAGTTCAATCTTGAATACTTGATATTGCATTGTGTGTAATCTCTTTATCAACAATCTTCATAAGACTTGAAGTTTTGATGTTCTCTTTCCACTTAGCAACCTGCCAACATAAATAATCTTGGCGCAAAACTTCTCTTCGAGACTCCAAGATATTTTGATTTTTGAAAAATGATTTCGTATTCCGTGTTGATCAATCGAAAAGAAATAAGAAACAAAATCTTTTTGATTTACAATAACGTTACATCAAAACACACCTAAAATCTTTTTGGTATTTTCTGATAATGAAAAGTAAATGCAATGCAGAATCAGACACTATTTTTGTCTTTTCTGAGAAATATCACGACTTGGAATCATATTGGACATAACATGCTGAACTACACTTCAATTTCGATTATCGTAGCTCATAAGCCATGTCGATTGCAGATATAATTTGTCCAACTTTAAACTCAGGCAGAATCATACTCATAACATCTGGATATGTTAAGGTATTGATTATATTTGCATTGACCAGTGTACCCCACACTATCATACATACTCATATATACTTTGCTTATCACATTTTTGTGATTTCATCTTTGATTTATTACATAATAATGGTATTCATGATAAAGTCAACTATGTTCCATGAAAAAAGTAATAAGAACGTTAAATCGTCTACCTTAAGGTCAATCTTTCGATACGCAGATAAGGCCTCGGATTTAACAAAATAAGAAAATAAAACAAGTTGAAATTGTATAACTCAACAACAATCAGGTCGGTCTTGTGGACACGCAGAGAAAGTCCGATGAGTTATACGAAACACCAATGAAAATAAAGAAGAACGTCAAACGAACAATGATCAGGTCGGCCTTGTGAGCACGCAGAGAAAGTCCGATCGTTTGACAAAATAAAGAAAATCAAACAAGTTAAATCTTTGCAAAATGAACACATGTATACACAGTGACTTCTCATTTTATTTTTCACATATCTTTTTCTTGATATATCGTGAGATATGCATCAAGATGTTGTCAACTAGGTCAAGCATCAGATTTTAGTGTATATCACATTTGAATACTTTCTGATTTGCCGAGCCTACCTTGCACATCGATCAAATGATCTTATGGATTTTTCATCTATTTTATCCATGAGCCAGACGATGTAAGCCAATGTACCATCATTTCCCAATCATGTCAGATACAATTTCTCATTCTTCAATGTTTTTGGCTTTTTGCATTTTTCAATGTTTTTGTCTTTTTCAATTTCTCCCCCTAAAACTGACAACTCTATTTATAGATTTTCATTTTAACATTTGAAAAACAACACAATATTTTTAGATTTTTGCAAAAACAAACTCCCCCTCAAAATGAGACGGAGTGAAAAAAAAAAACAACTCAGAAATTGATCAACCAACACGAAAACTTTCAGTTAAGCATTTTTGAAAATCGGATTGATTTTGAAATTCAATTTAAATTATCACAGATATGTCACAATCAGCAATGTTTCAATCACCGAAAGGTCTTCCTGAAATACCTGCTTCACACCAAATAAAACATTAGTCGCTTTGGGACCGACCAGATTTAACAGCGGCGGGTTGCCCGGTGTCTTCCACATAGTCATTGTTGGCCTTGGAAACAACCTTTGGTTTCCATATTTGAAAATTTTTCAATTTTTGCTCAGAACCAGAATCAGATTTAACCGGCGTACTTGGTTTAGACCATGACGACTTACGAGTTGATTTAATCTTTGGAGACCATGGTTCATAAAAAATTTGACCTTTGTTATCCACATATTTAGCAGTGTTGTGGATATATGCAGTCGTCGGACAATCAGCAGCAAGATGTCCTGGTTGATGACATGCATAACAAAGTCGTTCTCGAAAAATGTTTGAAAAATTCTTTGAATTTGGAAAACCAGATGAATGTTCAGAATCAAAGTTATCAAAGAAATCATCAGAAGAATCATATCTAGGAGATGGACTCCTTGAAGATGACGACCTTCGAGAATAATAAGAATCTTTCTTAAGAGGTGATTTCTTTTAAACTTTAACTTTTGAATTCTGCTTTGCATTTGCTGGCTTCTTTGCTTGAACCGGTGCTTCCTTCACTTCATATCCCAAGCCTTTGTGCTTTAAACCTGAAGATTTTGATGAACTTTAAGAACCAAAAGCTTCTCTCCCCTTAGCTTCTCTAGTGAATTTTGCTTTGATATCTCTCAGTTTGTTCTTCTCCACCAAAACTTTTTCTTCTTCGGTTCCAGACCGAAGAACTTGAAGCAACATTATCAAAAATCTTTTCATTTTCCAAAAATGTAGACTTTGAACTAAATTTTGGAGCATCACCCTTAGACTTTTCCTTCTTCTTAGACTTCTTCTTCTCTGGTGAAGTGGCAAATTTTGAATAATCATGTAATTCGGCGTTAGGATCAATCGGAGCAGATGTAACCTCAGATAAATCCACCGGTCAGGGTACCAAGTGGATATCATCCTTTTTAGAACTATCCTCACTCGTATGCTTATTGTATTAGAAATTCAGCAATGTCTGTGACAAATTGTAATTCTTTACTTGCCGTTGCAACTCCAAAATTTCCAACTTCAATTCAGAGATTTTCTGTTGAGCATCAAATACGTCTTTTTGTGACTTGATGAATTTTGCATTGAGATCATCATATTCATACGTTTGCAACTTCCGGATCTCACATTCAGCAAACAATTCTTCAAGAACACTTTCCCTCGTCTTCTTGTAAATTTCAACATCTTTTGTCAAAACTTCATTCTTATATCTATAAAGAACATTTTCATCTTGAAGCATAGAAATCTTGTTCTGAAGTTTCTCAATCGTAGCCGCTGACTCAATCACAATAGCATTAGCCTTTTCATACTTTTGTTGAACCGGATAACTCTTTTCAAACAAATTCTCAAAATCTTGAGTAGCGTCTAATGCTTCAGCTTTGGCTTTCTCACATTCTTCTACCAACTTGATCTTTTCTGTCAAAACATCCTCGTGAACATGAACCAATTCATAATATTTTTTTTGAAAATCATCCAATTCTTTCTTGAGCACAACAATCTCCTCAGTTGAAAATTTAGACCTTTCCTCAAAACTTGCAATCTTCTTACTCAGCCTTAAACATTCAAGACATCTTGATTCTTCGACTTTAACTTCTTTGATTATTGATATTGTCGAATTGGAATCAGAATCAGTCAGCATACTATCATCAGCATCATGACGAGCAATTAAAGCAATAGTGAATGGAGCATGTTACATTTTTGCTTCAGAATCTGCATTCTAGGCAAATTCATTTGGATGCCAAAACACCTCATTTAATTTCTCATCAAAAGAGACAACTTTTTCTTCAATCTTAGAATTTTCACTTGGTGAATGAAAAACCATATGAGCATGTTGACCAGATTTTAATTTACTTTCAGTTGAACTTGGACATTCTCATGCAAAGTGACCATATACCAAACACTTAAAACATTTCACCTTAGATTTGTCCAAACCAATCTTTCCATCTTAATCAAGTCTTTTCTTGCCAGTTCTATTAAAAATTTTCTTCGTTCTTCGGACCAAAATAACATATTGCCAGTTCAAGTCCATCTCTTCCAAATGATCATAATCTATCTGATCGTAATCTTCATTTGCCAATTCAGCATTACTCACAACACCAGTAATAACACCAAAATATAAAGATACCAACGCAGACATTAATGCATTATAATCATCGGTGACTTGGGCAGACAAAGCATTTTGAATCGAAGAACTAGGAACAGAAACATTACAACCAGCAGAAGAATAATTTGGGCTTTTAGATTTACCTACAAGAAATGCTGTAGGAGGTGCGGAATTAAGAATATTAAGAATTTGTATAGGAAGTGATTTGTTCACCATCAACTCCATATCTCTGGTTTGAATTCTTCGAATCAAATCATTGAAAGACAATCCCGGATATTCCTTGTCGTGAGTAATCATCATCACATAATTCTCCCATTTCTCTGGCAAAGCATCTAGAATCTTTTCTTTCATATCAGCTTCTTCCTTTGTAAGACTTACCAGACGCATTTCACTCATCAAGTGAGCAAATCTTGCAATCAAATTTCGAATTGATTTGTTCTGATAATGCTTGAAACAATCAAGTTCATTCTTTAAAACATTCTGACGACTCTTCTTATATTGATCATTGCCTTCACATCGTTTTTCCAATGCATCCCACAAACTCTTTGATGTGTAATTACCAGAAAACTGATGCAGTAATTATTTAGGCAAAGCCAGCGTCAAAGTACCATACGTTTTTTTTCAGCTTGATAAGCTTTCTTTTGTTCAGATGACATCTTTCTTTGAAGAATGGGTTCACCAGTTTCATCCTTAGGATAAACATATTGCTTAGTAAACGCCAACCACATATCAATGTCATTTGTGTCAACGTACGCTTCAAATCTTCTAACCCAACTATTATAATCTTCCAATTTGAGTAATTTGGGAACTTTCTGACTTGTTCCAATTTCATTATCATAATTCATAATTGTTTGCATCATTGCTTGAACCGAATTTTGAATAGCCGCAAACGCTTGAAAATTGGACATTTTGAAAAATTCACTTACTGTTCACTCCGAACTCGTTCCAAACGACGTTCGAACTATCTCCGAACTTAGGCCAAACTTTATCCGAACTCAAACTAGCCTGAACTCCCTCCGAACCTAACCTTGGGAAGAATCAACCGAACTTGGGCCGAAACAGTGCCGAACGTTGACTAAGCTTAAGCCGAACAACAACCGAACATTGTCCGGACTCTCACCGAACCAAGAAATGACCGAACTTCGTCCGAACCTGGAGTTCGGAGCGGTTATTTTCAGCTTAGTCTGAACCTCAAACGAACT
The DNA here is from genome assembly GCA_039602395.1 of Deinandra increscens subsp. villosa. Lineage (NCBI taxonomy): Eukaryota > Viridiplantae > Streptophyta > Magnoliopsida > Asterales > Asteraceae > Deinandra > Deinandra increscens. Next base: position 16,155 of record JBCNJP010009632.1, read on the forward strand.
CTAACTCACTCAACACCATTTTCTCGATTTTTAGTGTTTTTGGATGAATTTTTCGACAGAAACACAAGCAAACTCAATAGAAACAATCTAGGAGAAGATTTTTTATTTGAAGCACACTCGAAAAGATCAAACGAACTCCAAAACGATACTCATTTTCGTAACACGTGAAATTTTGACTCAAAACTCCGAAAAACAGAGATTTCTGACTAGTAGAACATACAAAATGCTCTGATACCACTTGAAAATGCGTGAGCGGCAGATGTCTACTTAGTCGCATCGAAATCAATGTAAAACGAGAATAACATGTGGAGTAAATACTATGAGACTTGTATTAGATCACTTAGAACCACAGAGTACACTTGATAGAAGTAAGACTCAAACGTAAAAGTGTGTAAAGTTCTACACAAGACAAACTATATATACTAGCTGAAACCCCGATGGTCCGAACCTCCAGTTCGGACAAGTTCGGACCTGTCCGAACTTGGAGTTCACCAGGAGTTCGGCCAGCAGCAAACATGTAGATCTTTGTCTTGTATTCAATACTTCATATGATGATTAGGATCCATGTATCAACTTGCTGAGAAAGCACTCTGGTTTGATGCAGAAGCAGATTGATTTGTATAAACTGAATATGTCACAACAACCTTGTGAGTATAACTAACTCCAGAAGAACCTCGAGATACATTTGCATGACCAGATGAAGAATTTTCCACATAGAATGCCGTAGTTGGTGGATTTGAACTTGCTTTGACTTTTACATGCATAGTGGATGCATTTTCCCCTAAATATACATCTGGGTTCTGGACTTGGGCTGGAAGTGTTTTAACTCTCATCATACCCAATTCTCGTGCCAACAAATTCCTGGTTAAATCATCATATGATACATCGTCAAATCCTTTATCATGAGTTAATAGCAAAATATATCCTTCCCATTTAACTGGTAAGGCATCCAATAACTTTTCTTTCAACTCATTTGCTTCCTTTTTTACGCCAACAATTTCAAGCTCGCTCACTAGATGTGACAATCTTGAAACAAGATCATTAATTTTTTTTTGTTTTGAACATAGCAGAAATTATCATATTCCCTCAACAAGACTTTCTTCTTGCTTTTCTTATACTGGGCATTTCCTTCACATCGGTTACATAATGCATCCCACGACGCTTTTGAGGCTGTGTGCATCTTAAATTGATGAAAAATATCTTTCAGTAATGCCATTGACATATTACAATAAGCCTTCTTCTCCAATTTGAATGCTTCTTTTTCGGTGTCATTCATTTGATTGTATGGTTTGATTTCCCCAGTTGTAAACTTTGGCACAACATACCCATCCAACATAGGAGTCCAAACCGTAACATCGGTTACACCTATGTATGATTAATAACGAGTCTTCCAATTGTGAAAATCCTCAAACTTCATCAACTTAGGAACCTTGTTTGTGGTTCCAATCTCGTTGTCGTAGTTAAGTAACGCTTGAACCGCTGTTGACATCGCAGAAAATGCTTGGAACGGATCCATGATGATTATATCAAAACTGACTCGGCGTACCAGATGGTCGACTTCCGTACCAAATCAACTTTAGCGTACCAATCTCAATACACGTACCACTGACATACCAAACTATCTCAGGCATACCAACCTACGGACCAGATAACCCGTGTACCAAAAATATGCAGCATACCAGAGCGGTACGGCGTAACCGTCTACGTACCAATGAGTAACCGTCGCGTACCACTTAAGAAGATTGTCCTACGTACCAATTCGAACGTACAAAAACACTGAAGGAGATTTCCTTGCGTACCAGCAACGTACCAAGGTGTTCTACGGACGTACCAACATAAATCAAACATATTTTGATATTTTTGGCTTTTTGGAAAGGAAATTGACAGAGAACTTAGCTAACACACTCAAGGATCATTTTGAAATCAGTTATTGTATCGAATACACTCAGAATTGAGAGAATTGACTCAAAAATCCTACTTTCTCTCTCTAGAGTTCGAGAATACGACCAAAACTACAGCAACAGAGCAACCACAAGCTCTGATACCACTTGTAAAACACGATATGGATCTTACTATTGCATGAAATGATCGATTTAATGAACACGAGGTAAATAAACGCTTCTTTGATTGATTTCGAGAGCAAACAGTTACAGAGAGAACCAGAGAGAGAACACCTAAGAAAACACACACTTAAGACTGTATGAACTCGCTCTTCTACTCTGAACAAAAGACTTGAATCTATTTATAGTCAGCTGCCCAGTGTACCAACTTAACCAATGTACTAGTTGGTCCGGAGCTGCGTACCAACTGGTCCGCCCACTAGTACAATGTGATAGGAACTTTACAAAACAACAATACAATTCAAAAAGCCTAGACCTAACATCAGACACTCTAACTTGTTCTAACAATAATTTCCATTTGCATCAGAAGATCTGACATCATCTAGAGGATCAGTTTGAAAAACTAGATGTGGAATATGATTATACTCTTCTCCTCCAAATACTTTCTTGAAAATCTCATCTTTACACAAGTAACTTGTAAAAGAATGTGAATTCTTCATATTATTTAATTACCTGTTAAGATCCAAAACCTCAACATTTAAATCTGATATCCTCTTCTAAGCATCTCCCAAAGCTTTTTCTGAATCGATTAACTGTTTTGAAGCTCCATTGAACAAAAGCTTTTCTCTTCTCATACTATCATGAGCATCATACACTTATTGTGTAATTTTATCCACATGTTTCTTATAAATTTCAACATTCCTTGTCAACAACTTGCTTTCTTTTGTCAAGCTTGTGACTTTATCTTGTAATTTGGAATGTACCTCTTGATGTTGTTCTTCCATAACAGTAACTTCATCATGAGCATTCTGAAGTTTATCATAAGATTTATGAAGCGAATCCAATTTTGCTTTTGATTTGCTAAACAATGCATCAAAATCTTATGTTACTTCCTTTGCTTCCTACTCCCATTTCTCAGCATTCTTGACTAATTTTGCATTTTCATTTTGCAGTTTCAAAATCTGTTCTTTATATTCAACACACATCCCTTCAAATATTTTCTGAAATCTATAAACTCTTCCATCAACACACTCTTTTCCTTGACAATCTGTTCATTTTTCTTTACAATCTCATCAAAAACGTCACATTTCTTCATGAAACTTTCCAATTCTTCTTCCTTCTTATTGTTTTCAACAATCATAAACCTCATTTCTTTAACCAGTTCTCGATATTTTCTATCTTTTTGTGAACAGAATTCACAAGTACATTCATAACCACTTCCTTCAGAATCAGAATCACTTGATTCAACTTGTCCATTTGCCATCAATGCTATATGTAAATCACTAGTGAAACTTGTTTAAGACATAGTTTCCATGCTAGTATCACTTGCTTGAGAGTGACAAACAAGAGCAGATTCATCCGGAATATTATTATCAAAATTGTGTGCCCAATCATCATAATCTTTCTGAGCCATCATATCTATTTTATCCGAATTAGACTTCTCAGATGACGATTGGTTGCACTCACGAGCAAAATGTCCGAATTTGGACCATTTGAAACATTTAAGCTTTGACTTATCCAAACCAAGTTTTTCTCTTTGAAGAATAGATTTCTTTCCATGTTTCTTCATAAATCTTCTTCATCTTTCAATTATCATAGCAAACTGCCAATCCAAATCTAACTTATTCATTTGATCATCATCCAACTGACCTAAATCATCTCCAAACAAACCATCTTTACCAATTTTACTAAATATTGATCTAGAAGACAATGATATGAAAACAGATATCAATGCAGCTAGATCTTCAGTGGTTTGAGCAGGAATAGAATTGTTTGTTCATTTATCAGGAATAGTAAAACTACAACCTGAAGAATAACCAAAATTGTCACACTTCCCAGCACGAAAAGCTGTTGGAGCAAGATTTAGAATTGAGCTAACACTTGATTTAGCTTTAGCATTCACCGTGATAGAATTTTCTCGAAAGTACTATTCAGGCTTCTGAACAGAAGGACTTGCTGACTTTTTCACAATCATTTCCATTTCACGAGCTTGTAATTTGCTTTTCAATTGATTGAGTGTCCAACTTGAATAACTTAGATCATTAGTCAACATCATAACATAATTTTCTCATTTATCAGGTAAGGCTTCCAGAAACTTCTCTTTCAATTCACCATTCTCCTTTTCAACTTGCACAATTTCAAGTTAATTTATTAAATGCGAAAACCATATGATCAAGTCCAACACTTTCTCATTCTCACAATGCCCAAAATTATCGAAAATTTTCTTTAAAACTTTCTTTCGAGTCTTTTTATATTGCTCACTACCCTTACACCTTTCTGCAATAGCATCCCATAATTCCTTAGAAGTTGTATGATTCTGAAATTGATGCATCTATTCTTTAGGCAATGCCATTGTAAGAAAACTTTAAGTTTTATTCTCTCTTGCAAAAAGTTTTCTTTCCTCAGAATCAAAATCACTAATCATCTTTGGCTTTCTAGCACTTAGCATTGGATACTCATACTCCTTTTCAATCGGAATCCAACAATCAACATCTTGAGAAAAGATATATGATTCAAATCATTTCCTCCAATTATGGTAATCCTCCAATTTTGGTAAGTTGGGAACTTTCTGAGTTGTTCCTATTTCGTTATCATAATTCATCATGATTTGCATTGAAGTTTGAGCAGCTGAAAATGCTTAAAAATCTCTCACTTTGAAGTTAAAAATCGAACGTCAAAACTTTAAACCCAAAAACGAGGGTACTGGCTATTAGGCCAGTAAAAGTGTAGATCTCGTCGAGAAGGTCATTTCGACTGGTATTAACTCCAGTAACTCTTAACGAAACTCAAGTTACGTCAGTTTTAGTGAACGTCACTTTTCTATCAGCGTACCAAAGAATCGACTTCCGTACCAATAATCTTCACCGTACCAACCACGTACCAAATACAAGCAAGGTACCAGTGAACTCAGCATACTAAGAACATGTCAAAACCAAGTAAGCGTACCAGTGAATTCAGAGTACCACCTTGGGACGGTGTAACTGCCTCCGGACCAGAAATAACCGTCGCGTACCACGGATGAAGATTGCCTTCCGTACCAACGTCCAGCGTACCAACAGATCTATGAAGATTACCTAGCGTACCAGTGGATCATGGGACGTACCATGTTGTTCATCCAGCATACCATCGGCGTACCAAACTGAAATTTTCGAATTTTCACAAATTTGAAGGTTTTGAACTGTGAATTGCAGCAGTAGGTAAACGAAAACACACTAAGAATGTTTTGCAATCAAGTTTGACGCCAGGATACACTCGAATTTGCTGAAAATTTATGAAAAACCAAAGAAACCCAACTTTCTCTCACTAGAAATCCAAACTTGATCAAAACACAGCAGTTAGAACAAACCTGGATTGCTTTGATACCACTTGTAAGTACACAAATGGATCTTACTACTGCATGAATCGATCAAATATAATCAACACGGATGTAAATAAAGCTTTGAGTTATTGATTCACTAAGAGATTACATAGATTTCTAGAGAGAGAGAGAGAGAGAGACACTTAGTTACACACAGTTAAGAGTGATAGAAATGACAAAACTTACTAAATCTCTCTAACACGAACTATTTATACTAACCACTTAGTCCAACATACCAACCAATATACCATTGGTACGTTGGCTCCGTACCAGCTGGTACGGCCAATGGTATGTAGACCCTAAGACTCACACAATAATGCTTTGATCTAGATACAATACACGAGACACATTGTAGCATAAGAATATGCTCTAACATTAGTTCTGATACAATTGAGACCAACGTTAACTTTAATTCATCAGAAAGTCTGGGACTAATGACTTATGGCTTAGTTTTGGTCCTGACAAATGGTATCAGAGCCATTGTTATTCACGTTCTTGAGTTTTTCTCAAAAACTTGAAGAATCTCTCATTCAAGTCATCAAATCTTGTTGTTTGTATGATTCCTTGACATATCTTAAACGAAATTTCACAAGGAATCTGTTGGAATGCTTAGTTTTCATCAATAATCACAATAAATGGGACAATTTTGAAGATTTTCATATTCATGCGAACATAGAGCAAGTCACTGATGCGTGATTTTTCAAAATCAAAATCTTTTTTCTAGTGATTTTGTGTTAAAATTGAACACCCACGCATGTTAGACTCATGATTTGGATTTGTTAGCAACTTGAATCATCCAATAACATCAAGTATTGCAGATTTTAGAGCAAATTTAGTGTTCTTGGAAGATTTTCATAAAAGTCACTATTTGATCCGATTTCACCTAGATTACTTTTTAGAGTTTGCTACAGTTAACTAATTTGTTCCTAGGTAAATTTTGAACATAATGGAATAATCAAAACTTGTTTTTGCGAAATTTGATTTTGACCCAGTGATTATGCTCAAGAACATAGCTGTAAAATTTTCTAAGTCTTGAAAATTTGAAAATCTCAAATTTTACATTAATGCTTGAATGTTTCAAACTAAATAAGCTTCATGATGTTTGTTTTGTATGTTTTGAGCAATTAACCTCGATCTTAGCATCCGTTGAAGAAATCTTGACCTGTTTGACCCATTAAGAAATTTTGTGAAGAAACCGAACTTGTTTCGCCATGTCTGACTTTAACTCTGGAAATCAAATGTTCCAAGGGAACAAAGGCCTCCAAACCTTCTCGGGGCTACCAATTATGATAACTAGAAAAAAAATCAGTGTTACCTTGAGTAAGTGGATTATGACCTGTTGACCTCGCTGAAGAATGGTCCAAAGGTGTGTAATGGAGACCCGGTGCCTGTGGCTGGTGCTGACCCCCCTCCCCGGCTGGTGGTCAGAGGCGTATCATAAAGAAAGTTGAGAACTATACTCTCACTGAACATAATCTGATGAAGGTTGACAAAGGTGCTCTCGGGTGTATCAATATGGCATTGTCTGATGACATTGTTTTCTACTTCACTGACGCAACTTCTGCTCATGAGATTTGGACTGCACTTGAGAAAAAGTATGAGGGAAACATTGAGAGCAAAGAGAGGATACTAGACTCTCTCAAACTGCGATTTAACACTTTTGCTTACACAGCTGCATACTCCTTTGAGACTCATGTGACAAAGTTTTGCCGAATTATCTGTGAAATGCAAAACAATCAAATCCGACCTGAGATGCCTGCTATATCTAAGATAATTCTAAAGTTGTTTCCTCAAAACTTTGCTTCATACGTGGCCTATCTGATTAATAGCAGTGATTGGGCCACTGTTGACTACATGGTACTTATTGACAAAGTTAGAAGCTATGAAGTACCACCCAGATATCCCCAAATACTGCCTTACTCAGCTGGTGGGTCCTGCTCCTATATTCAAGTTTCTGCTCAATAACCTGCTAGTCAAGCTGCCTTTGTTGTTCAACCGCCTACCTCACCAGTGAATCAGTCACCTGCTCCATACTAATCAGTACCATCATCTGTTGGTCTGACTAACAAAGACCAGGAGTTGTGTAACGTACTTATGGCATGTCTTGCTTCCCAAATGTCAGGGAGTATTGAGAGTATGTCTTTGTGCCAAGAAGACCTAGACCAAGCTCTTGTCGATGACTTAGATGAAATGGATATCAAGTGGCAACTTGGTATGATTGTCGCCCGAACAAGAAAGTTTTTCAAGAAAACTGGCCCAGTCACACCCCAGTTCTACTATTGGTTTTGACAAATCCAAGGCCCAATGCTATAACTGTCAGGGTTTGGGTCACTTTCCACGTGAGTGTAAGAAGCCTAAACCAAGGCAGATCCCTGTAACATCTGGGGGAAACAATAATTCTTGTCAAAATCAAGGTAACTACCCATATCATAAGTCCTAACCTGCTGGCTCATCTCACCAGGGTTCTAAATCCAGCAATGTCAAGCTTACTGACAATCCAGAGAAGGCACTCATGTCACTGAGTGATCCCAACTACACAGGGTCCAATCAGACTCAACCATCGGCTGGTGTTGACTATGCATTGATGGTGAACTTATCTGATGAATCCAAGATTGTGGAAGATCCTCACTTTGATCCACTTTATCCCACTGACTTTGCACTTATGACTGATTTGGATGATATCACTAAAGATGCTGCTTTTGTGTCTAACCTTGCTGATGACCCTTCCATTGTTGAATCTGATGTTGAACAAAAATCAATTAGCCGCTAAAAATTCAATGATTTCGTTATTATTAATAAAAAAAACTGTTATAAGACATGGAAATATATAAGTATATATACATACTTGATTTATTGTCATACGAACATGTTAAAGACGTTCTTTAAACTCTTGAATTTATGTCACGACACATAAATATATATTTAGCACGTTTATTTTTCATACTTGTGACTACACTTCCGATATTTATATTTATGAACGTATATGTTTACTCGATCATCAACTACATTGATTATTTGGAACAACATACGCACCTTGATTTTGTAAATACTTGTGTCCTCGATTAAATATCACTTTTGATTGCTTTCGAACAAACGATTTTCGTCACATTTTGAAATTGTCACTACGTACATTTGGAATTACATGTTATCTGATACCGTCGTCTAGGCTATGTGACTCATGTGCGGACACACACTTACTTATGTAAATTCAATAGGTGCTTGGTTAGTTACGCAAGACTCGGAAGTCTTACTAAATTGTAGCAGCGCACCCTAAGGTGAGTTTCACAACCTTTACGTTACGTCCGGTTTTGGACGATAACACACGCAAACACGTTACACCCGGGTTAGGGTGATAACACGACAACGTTTATGTATGATTAAAGTAGAAATCCAACATATATCACATGTTCACGTAAAATGCTTATCTTTGAAAGTCCTTACTTATCGAACCGTTAATAGTTTATAGCGAGGGGATATTGGGTAGTACTACTGGGGTCTGACAAACCCCACTCAGCGGGCACGAGATGCACCACCCGACTGGCGGTCGGACTGAGGACAATGTCAGCCTAACTTACCGTGATCGAGTAGACACGGGGAAGGCAAACCACGTAAGGAATTATTCCTACAACTAATTGGTCAGCTTCGGTTGCGAACGTTTTAGTGACATGAACTTAGGCTCGCTACCTACGATATGGATTGTACTGTTAATATACATGCTTATATACGAATAAAAACTGTTGTATTCGTACTGCATAACTATACTAGTTATACTTATGTGCTTATGTGAACTCACCAACATTAGTTGACACTTGCTCTTATGCACGCTTTGCAGGACGCTAGGAGAATCTGATTTTTGGGCACGTACGCTGGTTAAACCTTTTATTTTGGGAATTCATTTTCAAAACTTTTACAACTTGAACTGGTATTTACTTATCGGGCGCTTGTTTTTGCGCAACATGACTTTCACGAGCTTCCGCTAAACTTTAACTCTGATTGATATTTCCCGTTTGGAAATATATTTACATTTTGAACCCTCAACTTATGTTTAATGTAACTAATGACTCGGGTCCTGGTCTGGTTCACACCCCACACGGTTAAACTCCGTTAGTGGGAATTGGGGGTGTGACAGATTGGTATCAGAGCCCTTGGTTGCAGAGAACTAGAATTTTTCAAAAATTCTAAACTGTAACTGTTTTCGAACATTAGTTACAACAATTCCCAAAAACATTTTCTTTTCGCGTGCCAAAAATCGATTACTCACATTAGATTGTTTTTCCTTTTGTTTGTGTCTGTCTGGGTTTTGACAGTATGGCACCACACGATAACACGAGGGGTAAGGGAAAGAAAATTGCCAACGAACAGTCATCATCCTCCAACCAACAAGGCCGCGAGCCTGAACAACCTGAGTACACAATAATGGATTTCCTTCGGGATCAGCACATACGTCCTGATAGGCGCGCACCAGACGATTACAGCTGGCTGAATCCGAGCAACATATCGGTTGCTTGACATGTATCATGTGCCGGGCAGAGTTGACTTACCCTTTGATTTGCAACGGGTCGTTGCGGGATTGATTGCAGCGTATGACAACACTCTTGGAGAAACCAGACAAAATTCCATCAGCAATCGCACACGCGATAGAGAAATTGAGCGATTGCGGGCCGATCAAAGGGAGCAGGAAACCTACCACTACAACTTGTCCCAGGGGGTAATGGGTATCCGTAATAGGGTCACCGAGCTTGAGTCACGACCCAATCCAGCAGGTTTGGAGCATGAACTGCATCTAGCACAACATCAGATTGCTGAACTCCAACATTCCAATGCAGCGCTTCACCACTCCAACGCGACACTTGCGGCGCAGGTCGCCACCCTCCAAGCTGCAAATGGCAGCCCTGCAGGTTCAAGGTGCTCCTGTTCAGGATGAAGAGGAGGAACCCTTCGAAGAAGAACCTTTTGAGGAGGAGCCTCAAGAGGACATGGAGGAAGAACCAGATGTTATTGATCCATGATCTAATCTGTCTTCTTTTCTTCTATTTTGTTACTTTGAAATAAATTTGACTGGGTGTTCATTTTATTTTGAATGTTTTCAAATGCTGAGATACCTTATGGTTGGATTTTAAATTTTGTAATGGATATTACATCTTTATTTTACCAATGTGTTTCTAAAAATTATGTCGTGTGATGGATGGATGCATGAATAATTGTTTAGTGCTTAATGAAATTAATATTGGGTATATTAATCATTTGAATGATTTGCATGGAAAACAAAATCATGGCTGAACACCTCACAGCAGCTCAGATCCAAGCGTTGATAAATGAAAACGTTGCGGCAGCACTCGCCGCGGCTCAAGTGCAAGGAAACAATAACGGTGATAAGTAAAACAGACGAAAAATTGACTACATTTTTTTTTCTTCTCTCACTTTCCAAAATTATTCTCCGAAATAATTTCATGAAACAAATCCAGGCCCAGCTCAATGCACCTTCAAAACTTACATGGATTGTAAGCCGCTCACATTCAAGGGTGATGAAGGAGCCATGGGTCTGCTGCGATGGCTCTAGAAGTCAGAAAAGGTGTTCTCAATGTGTAACTGCCCAGTTGCGAATCGGGTCAATTTCGCAACTGCTACACTCGAGGGAGCTGCCCTCACTTGGTGGAACGCGCAAATTCAAATGTTAGGGCTTGACGCAACAAATGCTATGACTTGGCAGGAATTCATGGATGCCACCATGGAGGAGTATTGTCCTCGCGATCAGGTCAAAAGGTTGGAAATCGAGTTCCAGAACTCAAAAATGCTGGGTTCTAAAGTTGAAGAGTACACCGATCCCTACCACGAGTACGCGGTGCTATGTCCTACGATGGTTGATGCTAACTTCAAAAGGATTGAAAGGTACGTGGATGGGTTAGTTCCACAAATCAAGAGAATGGTTACTGCCTCAAACTCTGCAAATGTGCAGAATGCTATCAGGTTGGCTCAAAACCGTCCTAATCAGAATTAGGATCAAAATCAGAATCAGAATCAGAATCAGAACCAGAGGCAGAATAATGAAGGCCCTAGAGGGTGTTTTGAATGTGGAAAACCAGGGCACCTAAAGAGGGATTGCCCGCAGCTCCGAAGGAATAATAATAACAATGCTGGCAACAACAACAATCACCGTAACAACAATAACAACGGTGGTGATGGTGGTAGAAACGGTGGAGATGGCGCCAAAGGGCGAGCTTTCGTGATGGGTTCTGGTGAAGCGAGAAACGATGCCAACGTCATTACCGATAAGTTTCTTCTAAGCAACTACTTCGCAAATGTCTTATTTGATACGGGTGCTGAGTAAAATTTTATCTCGACTAAATTCTGTAAGTTGATTAAGGCTACCCAAACTCCACTAAAAGCTAGGTATACGGTTGAATTAGCAAATGGTAAGCTTCTTGACACCACTCACTTAAT